>CAIGRB010088449.1:115670-129641 GCA_903798255.1 Fraxinus quadrangulata | reverse complement strand
GTGAATATAGTCAGGGGGAATGGCAAACAAGGGACATGGTTTTACGGACGATTCGCCCTATATTTTCTCTAATTTTTCTAATTTTTTTTCCTGCGCCAGACATTACAGTTGGAAGGCATTTTTGATAGGATAAACACGCTATAATAACTAATGAAAAATAATGGTTGATTGCCCCCTAGGGGCACATCTAAATTGACAAATGATGGGCATTGCTGAGCTTGCAACTCCAGGGTGGGGAGTTCGAATTCTGGATGGAGCTGCTGAGTGATATAATACTCATTTGTGGGTGGAGCAGATTGGTGATGTAATATTCATGGAGGAAGGTTTCCTTGGGGCCAAGAGTATAAAGAGTGCACGGACCCTGATCAACTTGGGCATATACCGCGATTTACCTCCGCCCATTGCTGATGGGCCGGTGATTGGTGGTCCAGTACAGAGTTCGGCGTAAGTTGGGATACCTGGGTATCGAAAAAAAAAAAAAACTTTCACAATGTTTGTTTTATTTACCAAATTTTGCTATTGGTACATAAATGATACCCATAAAGTTTCACATAATGGCTTATTTACCAACTTTACAGGGTCCAGGTTGTACAACGCTATAGGGACATGGTAAGTAAGAGGAAAAAACACACATACACTTGGCATTTTCTCATTGATTGATAAATAAAAATTAAAAAAAACATTGCCAATCAAAAAATGCCACTTCACTCCCTGGAAAATGCCCCAGTCATTGACCCGGTTTGTTTTTAACTTTTTTTGTTGTGCTAGAGATGACTTTTTAAATTATTATTATTATTTTTTTTTTTTTTGCTAACATGGCTAATTTTTTTAACAATCCACTAAAACATTGAAGATGCTCTAGTAGTTTACGAATTATTTTTTATCGTATAAATTGAACGTAGTTTACGAATTATTTTTTTACTACCTAATTAGCATTTGTGAGAACCACGATGCCCACAATTTTATTTTATTTTTGGGTAAAATCCTTGTCATTCGATTTCGGCACAAATAAAATAATAAAAAAGCTTTTACAACAATTTCAAAGAAAATAACAATTTTTTTTTTCACGAAATTAACATAAATTCTAAGAACACAAATTATTCTTAACCCCAAAAAAAAGTATATATATATCGATTACATGGAATTATAAGTTTTGAAAAAAATGCATATAATTTCAATTCAAAAGTAATTATGTACCTACAGAATAATTATAAATTAATTACAGCAAATGAATTGAAGATATATGAGAAAATCCTAAAATTGAAAGAAAAAAGAGGTTTTATTATTATTATTTTTTGTTCTAAAGTTATCACAAATCTTAGTATATTAGATATTTTCTTTGAAATTTGCTTCTTTTTTTTTTTTTCACCAAAAAGTCTAGTAAGTAGAAAATCTTCCCAAAATCGCTGTCTATTTGAATACATCACGATTTAAATAGACTTCTAAAAAGTTTCAATTGAATATTCAATGACTTTTAGAGACTTTTTAGAAGTCTCAATTGAATACACCTAAATTTTTAGAGAGTTTTTAAAAGTCTCAACTGACTACATCTAAATGGTATATTCATTTAGTACTTTTGAAGATTTTGATAAACTTTTTTAAGTAATGACTTCTGTAGATTCCGTGAAATTTTTATAGATTTGCGATGATTAGTGGAAGTCTTTCATAGATTTCTATAGACTTCCATTTTAAGCTTTTATAGATTTTTGTAGAATTCAAAGGGATTTAAAAACTTTAATTTAAAATAAAATTCAAGCGAATCTAATGCAACAATGTGAAATTATCATGTTCGAGGTAGTGGTTCCCACAATTCCCCTTTCTCATTTCCCCTCCAGTCCCGATATAATAAAAAATAATTTAAAAAGAATAAAATTTTAAGACTTTAATTAAATAAAAAATGATCGAAATTATACATGCACGAGCACGCGGGGGCGCACACATATATAAATGATAAAAAAATAAATTTAATATTCAGTATTATTAATATAATATACTTTTAAAGAATAAATAAAAAATTAATACATTTAAATTTAATTATAAATTAGTCTATATAAAAATTTATAATTTAATTTTAAAAAATAGAAATTTCTCACAAAAATTGAATGAAAAAAAGTTATAGGAATTCAATTTTTTTTTTCATATAAAATAAAGATAAAACAATTCTGATTCGGCCCCTGGACTAAAGAAAGAAGTTTTTAGGGTTTCTTTGATACGATCAATGTGTTCGTGAACACCTACTTTCCAACTGCCCTTATTATTCTAACTTCTTTTTTTAATATTGCAATTTTAAGTAAATGTAGATTGTTCATTCTTCTATGACATAGTAGTATCATGTAGATGAAATTCTGAAAATGTTGAGAGGGCTTGTTCATGTTATTCATTTAGATATGGTTATAGACCCTCGTATTAACTTACAAGGTTGTAAAGATATTATCGAAAAAAATTAGTTCACATTTGATATATTCGTAACATATTTTGATATAGAAAGTACTTTATACAATTTATATTCACAATATTGCCAAATGCCCAAACATCATAGAAATAATGTTCCACCAACTCCAACTTCTACAATTTTGTCATTCTTGATGACTATTTATGAACACTATAGTACAACGTTTGTCATCTTTTTTTTTTTTTTTGATACTCAGTTGTCCACATTCGGCAACTAATCCTGGAGTCTGCGATCCGACCCCTCATCACACAGATCAGGTAAACTGCAGGATGCGCCCCAAGCTGGTCAGGGTCCAAGATCCTCCCAACTGAACCGTCTTCTAGTGGTAGTACAATTGAAACTAATTTGTTAAATCAACAAGAGAAATAATTTTAATTTTATGAGATGGTGATGAACAAATGAAAAGCAATCAATTTTATCTTCGATGGCTTGTGATTTATTAATGTACAAGCAAGACTTTAATGTGCTTGAATAATTGGCGAGATGTAGACCACTGAATGCAAGGAAGGCTAGTACAAATGTACAATTGTTGAAAATTTTTAGAAGTTCTTCACGAACTTTTTCGTACATTAAGTTCTACATTTATTGATGTCAATTGATATATTTTTTTAATTTTTGCCTGAAATTTCCATTCATATATAATTTTTATTTCGTCTACTTATTGTAGTTGATCTCAAGCCTTGATAGGGGAGAAGGATTTTTGAAATTTCATAATTTTTTTGATAAAATACAATTTTTTACGTCCTCAATTTATTTACAAATTCACGTCTTCATTATACTTCGAGAAGTGAAAATTCAATTTTCAATTAAAAAGGAGTATTTTCGATGCATTCTAGAAAAACATAAATAAAAGTGATTTAATCGTGCGTATAAATATAAACACTGTCAAGTCCTTTGATTTAACAGTTTCTGAATAAATAAAGAACTTTCACAATGTTTGTTTTATTTACCAAATTTTGCTATGGGTACATAAATGATATCCATAAAATTTCACATAATGACTTATTTACCAACTTTACAGGGTCCAATTTGTACAACGCTATAGGGACATGGTAAGTAAGAGGAAAAAACACACACATACACTTGGCATTTTCTCATTGACTGATAAATAAAAATTAAAAAAAACATTGCCAATCAAAAAATGCCACTTCACTCCCTGGAAAATGCCCCCATCATTGACCCTGTTTGTTTTTAACTTTTTTGTTGTGCTAGAGATGACTTTTTTTGCTAACATGGCTAATTTTTTTAACAATCTACTAAAATATTGAAGATGCTCTAGTAGTTTACGAATTATTTTTCATCGTATAAATTGAACATGAGTAATATTATTTATCATTAATGGTGTTAACCACCAATCTGAGTACCAGTGAAGACCATACACGATAATTGGTGATATATTTTTTTAGAAAAATGTCATGTATCACTAATGAAATGCTAAAAGAAACTTGCTACAGTTACAGAAAAGATTGGTTCACAGATACTTACAATGCAGGAAGGAAGGGGTGGGTTTTATTTTATTTTTAAACTTAGTGGGTCCCACACTTTTATGAATATTGGTAAAAAATATAGAAGAAACAGTTTTGTACAAGTACGAAAACTGGTTCACAGATACTTACAAGGCAGGAAGTGGGTGGGTTTTATTTTAATTTTCAATTTAGTGGGTCCCACATATTTATGAATATTGATAAAAAATACAGAAGAAACAGTCCGTACAAGCAGGAAAACCCATGCTAAAATGAGAGGCGTAAACTTTCTAGGCATTTTCGACTAGTCAGTCAATACAAATAATCATAGTCAGTCCAATATGTCATTTGATGCAATCAAATTGTCATGACTCTAACGTCCTAGACACGTCGAGAGCAGATATTTTCAATACAAAGCTCGTTTTTCGAAAAAGGCAACTAAAAGTTTACTTTCAAACAAGACCAAACATACCACTAGAAAATAAAAAGAGATCCACCATGTGAAAGTAATATGGGATTAATTAAAAAAAAAAAGGATAAATCAAATATCATCGTAGAAGCATTTCTTGAAAGCACCCATGTTTTCTTCTTGCAGCCATATTGCTATATTGAAAGATCCATCACCATCATGGCTAGGAATTATGAAAGTTTTCCCATCAAAGCCCATTGATCCAGGTCCCATATGGATTTCCTTGCCCCAGCCAAAATCGGCGCCATAGAGTGGCAGCGCCGTCCAGCTGATTATTGCCAAATTGGGATTTCCATAGAAATCTCCCTTCGGACGGCCATTGTTGTCTAGAGAACGGAATCGGCCTACGTCGGGTAAACCCTTGAGGAAATCGAGGTACCCTCTTACGGTTTCATCTGTTACCTTTTCCACGGCGGCGCGTATTTTACGCACTGCCGCGCCTATGGGGTTGGACAGGAGATTGCCGGAGGTGTCTGCAGCTTCGACGCGGATAAGGGCGTTGCCGAAGAAGTTTTTGGGCAGTGGTGGCCGCAATTTGTTGCGGAAATCCGCAACGAAGTGGAGACTCGTTGGTTGCTCCTCCACATGCCGCCGTGCCTTGCTGGTGCACCGCCAGATATGAGCGGCGACAGCTTCAAATCTGCTGTACCCGCGGCTGTTTCCGGCTTCCAGATTCAGATCCTCGCTGGCTTTGTTCCTGAGTTTTTCAATCTGAATTTTTGTTAGATTCAGAAACGCCACGGCGATGGGCTTCTTTCGTTGCTCCATGTTATCTTCTTCGCCGATCAACGAAGGCGGCGGGCGGAGCACCGCCGGATCGAACTTTGAAGCCAGTGGTTTATCCGTTTCCAAAACCTTCCTATCAAGAAATGGCGGAATAATAGGCTCTGCACCACGTGCAATCTTCGCCCATTCGTCGACAAAATGCAAAGCACTTGGCCCATCCGNAAAAAAAAAAAAAACTACAAGACAAGTACATGATCAAAAAACTCTAATCATTTCACTATTCAAAACCTGAGTTACAAAAATTTCGAACCTGGTAAGTTGCACTATTACCAAAGGGATTTCGTCGATCGGAGTGGTGTAATCTACAGACGGAATCAGTGCCTGAATTTCTGGGGTTGGGGTGAAATCCCCGAAATCTTCCACCACCGCCTCCGACACAGCTTCATGAATAGGAACTCCTCTACCATTGCAGTGAAGCTCCACCCGGCTGCCACCTTCGGCCGACCACTTCAGCCGCCCTGCTAGTGGATAAAATAACACCAAAACCTTGCTCAGTGAATCCCTCAACACGCCAATAGCATCTCCATTATCCAACTTATCATTATTTCTGTAAAAATAAATTGTGGGCGTGTGAGTTATGTCCTTAATTTGATCACAGGCATTTAAATACATAATCTCTTCTGGGGTTGGCTCAGCAGGCTTCACAATATGAGTAGCCTTGAATGTTACCATTTTCGTAATCTAGAGAGAGAGAGAGACGACAGACAGAACTGGCGAGAGAGAGAGAGAGAGAGAGAGAGGATTGCAAAATGCCAATTGGTGAGAATGATAAATACTGCAGAAGTCTAAATACGATGGCAAGAGTTTGATTATTTCCCGTCATTCCAATGAATCAAATCATTTGATTATTTCCAGTCATTCAAATCATTTGCAATTAATATTATTATCTTTTTACTTGGACCTAACCTTTTTTTTTTTAATAGTTGTGCTTCGTCTAGTAACACGAGGCTTATATTGCTCTACCAAAATCTCGTTTTGACGGTTTAGGTTGCTCATATTTTGTTCATCGCTATTATAGGAATCACTTTTACTTTCTTTTCTTCGACTATTAAGATGTTTCAGTTTGTTAGATTGTCTCTTATCTGTCCATGGATTCAACAGTAGATCAAAAAGTTGCCCTATTCGAGAATCTTTCTTTACACCGTTATTGAATTGAAAACGATAAATTTCCTGTAGGATTATACGATGCTTTCATTCTAAAACGTTAACGTGTTAAGTGGAGTAACTCAATCTTTATAAGTCTATTACTTATTCATGTGAAATTTTATTTCGTATTTTATCAATACAATGAATATTCAAAGGAAAAATAAAAAAATTCAAGAAAACCTTGTGACAAAGATGTAGAGTCTTCTAACCAATCCACTAGGAAGGAACAATAACAATTGAGTCATCTTCAAAGTACAAGACGAAGGTGAAGAGGTAGAGGGAGGAAGCAATGCACGAAAAATCCGGAGTCCCAGCTACCACATTCCTGCATGGATCCTTGAGTGGGTAGGTAGAATAGCACCAAACTTTTTCACGAATGCCCAAGCGGATCAAGATTTTATTTTATAAAAAATAAATTTTTTATAAATTTAGCATACCTTTGATACTCAAATATTTCGAATAGATTTTGTTAAAAAGTCATTTTTTGGAGAATACGAAGTAGGAAATTTTTTTAAGTATTATATATAAATTTATTTTTTTAAAATATAAATTTTAAATAATGAGGCTCAAATAGAGCAACGAATGTACAGATAACTTAATTCTAAATAGAAAATTAAGGTATTGAATGTCAATATTTAATATGGAATTTCTTCCAGTAACGTGTCTGGTCACTTGTTGGTAGAAAGAGTATTGTGTTGTTTACTGTGCAGATCTAGGAATTGAGTCTGGAGGTTGAAATTTTTAAAAAATCGAAGTAATAAAAATTCATATACAACATAAAAGATCGTTAGATTATATTTTTTCTTGAAATTGTTTTCAACGAGGTTTTGAAATATAAAATCAATCTAATGTTTTCTCAGCAAGTTACTGTTCGATGTAAAGCAATTTCACTAGATTGATTTACCTTTGGAAAGAAAGAAAAGAAGTATACACATTTTTGGGAAGGAGGTCGACATTTCATTTTGTTGAATAATATTCATGCTTATAGCATTTTCAAGAGACTCTTCAAACGTGAAATGTTCTCTATTTTAAAAAATCAATATTTAAAATCATGTTCCAAAATACTATTTAAATTAATATTTTAATTTAGAGAGTCAAACTCACTCTCTATAATTAAATGCATTCAAAGTATTTCAATTTTCAATGTAGAAAACAATAAATTAATTTAAAGAAAAGCTAATAAAAATAAACGATAAACAAAAATAATGAATATTTTTTTATAAATAAAATAAAATAAAGAAAAGTTAGTTAAAATAGAAGATAAAGAAAAATAATAAATATTTTTTGGGAGTAGTAAAATTAAGTGTTAAATATAAAGAGTTTGTTGAAGTATTTCAAAATTTTAACTCTATAAATTTATAGATACTCTTCAAAAGATAGAATAGACTCTTAAAAAATAGAGAGTATTTTGGATATGCTATTAGACCTAATTATGTGGAATTAACAATAACAAACAACAAGTCTCTATTTATTGATTGTTAGATGATTAATGTTAATTAATCCAATTAAATTAGTATTAAGTATCGATCAAATAAAATAATCAGACCAAAAGCAATAAATAATACTAAAATTGATCGCAGAGGAAAATAACAACTCGGGATAAAAAAAAACTCTGAGCAAACTTGTCGGTAAATGATTCACTATAAAAGTTAACTTACAATTAGTCCACACACATCTAAATTTTAGTTGACCTTGCCACATAACTTTTAAATCATTAAGGAACTCATTTGGTAGTGCACACCCGCATTTTTAGGAATTTTGAACTACTATTATCTCCGCGTGGATCAACAAAAGTGAACCTCGTTCTCGAGTACCAGAACTCCAAACGCCTCTTCCCAAAACTCGAGAACTCTGAAAGCTAATTGGCGAAAGTTTTGTTTTGGTATTTGATATAAGATTTTTCTATGCTTTGATCTATAGGCTGAGGTAAGAGATTGGAATATGTATTTAGCTTTCAAATGACCAACTTTTGACTTACAATAAAAATCTACTAATGATGGAACAATTTTTGGGATCAATTATATGAAACTACATATGAAACTTGGGTTGAATTAAGTAATCAAGAATGAGGGTTTGATCTTCAATAATGAGATTTCTAGAATAATATAATGATTCAACACACTTTGAGACGTACTAGACTGTATATTTATAACGGATAGTACTTGGGAAGAAAAGTAACTCAAAATTAGCTCTAAAATCAAATTTTACTATTCCTCGAATTAATATGTTGCTTGAGCGTCGGATGAACAATTCCTAAGCAGGGGTCAATATTTTAATCACAACTTTCTCTCACGGGATCCAATTGAGATGATTCAAAGTGCATTAGAAAGTAAACTCAAGGGGTTACAAATCTTCTAGAAGTACCATTTTTCAAACTTAAATATTTCCTATGTGAAAAATGTTTCCCAACTTGTAGCTGAAAATTTGGAAAAAAAAAAACTTGTGCAATGATTTGACATTTTTTTTATTTTTTGATTCCTATTGATTATACGTGATTTTCTTAAACATCTTTGACTCCTCCAAAATTTTTATCAATGCCAAGCAATTGTTAATATAAATTGGACTCAATAAATCTTATTTTAACTTTGATTATAATTCTGTAAATTTTTAATACAATTCAACTAGAACATGATTTTGATTAAGAAAATTTGTCAATTACAAATTTGAAAATTACTAATTTTACTAATTACAAAATTGGACCTATCAATGCATCGGTGATCTAAACAATCCAACAATAATTCATCTAACTGAAAGCTAGCAAATGTGTACAGTCATTAGTGAGGTCTAAATTTACACCCCCTCTCACACTGATGTGAGAGGGGGTGAGAGGGGGTGTAAATTTACACCCCACTACTGACTGTACAAGTTGATTTTCCCTTCACAATAACATTCATCTAATAAATGAAAGAAAAATTAATGATGACATTGACAAGCATAGTGAAAATTACAAGTATAAAAAGTGTTGATAATATTGTAAAAGTTCGAATGGATAATAAAATGTCACGATTAACTATTTAAATTTGGTTTAGTATAATCACATGCATGCCCGAGTCATCAAAATCCTTTCACATGCACAATTTTTATTATAAATTTGTTGCATAAATGTTGCCTAAGTATGTTAATCGTGTCAAAAATTGCTTTTCAGACTAAGAAGTTGTTTTTGAATATTTTTATATAATTTTCTAGAAGGGTTTTATTTAATTAAAAGAATTTTTATAGAAAGTTGACCCAAGATCGCTTATTTATAAAACTCTTCTGTCATAAGCAAAAACAAGAACATAAGTCCCGTCGAATGGACCCTAAATTGGTCGACTTTGTAACTGAAAAATGAAATTTCAAACAGCAGTTCTAGAAAAGGACACTTTATCCCTGTTTGGTTTCGATAAAAATCAAATTTTTAGTATATTATGATAAAAATTGATAAAATATATTATTAAAAAATTGTGAATTTCATCAAATATATGATTGAAATTGATTATTGATTTTAATATAGATTACCAAATTTTTTAATTGAACCGAAAAAATTGACTTTAGATTCGTTGGAAAGTTATTGTGTTCACATGGGGTGACTTATTGGTCGCCACATTAATAGTTTTATTATCGGAGGAGAGTTAGGTGAACTTTCAAGATCACGTGCCGGCGTCTTTTAGTTTGTTTGTACTCTGAACACATCGAATATTGTTCATCCTGTCTCACCTTTACCTAACTCGACAAATAAGAATTTCATGGCCTTCAATTTTCACATGTCGATTAATTATTGTGGTGGAGGTGGTCGTTCTACACATTTTACATACGTGTAACTCGAGTAACACATTGTGGTAAAGCTCGGATTACACATATTACGAAATATGCTACGAGCGTTACACGTGCGACATTGTGAGATGCGTGTATTAAAAATGTATAACAAATTGTATTACACGAGTTACAAAAGTATAACACTTTTCTTATACATGTTATAAAAAGAATAATGCTAAATAAAAGATGAGGAATAATTAATAAACGTTCACTAAAAAAATAAATAAAGAGTCAAAATTGAGAATATTATTTGACCGTATATAAAAATTTAATTTTTAAATTTAAAGACGCTCTATGTTATATACAAGATATAATAAATGAATAGAGTCACCTAAAAATTCTTTAAGAATATTAAAATAAAAATACCTTAAAGCTTATTTTTTAAGTACTAATTTCTTAAAATAAAAAATATCTTAGTTTGAACCTGAACAATCTATTAATAAATCGCTTGTTTTTCAATGTCTTGATCATAAAATATTTTTTCCAGACTTGTCCAATTCACTTAAGGAACTTCCAAGGGCATTTATTTAAATAATTTCTTTTTAAAATTACAGGTAATTTTCTTTTCAAATTTTTGAAATGTCAACTTCTATAGATCGTATACACTGAAATAAAATCTAAAGTGATTTTTCTTTCTAGATAAATTGGCTCGAGCCAAACGGCGACTAGTGTCATGAGAATTTATTACTTTGCTAGTGTGTTTTTATCGACACCTTGTGGAGATCGCGTCTTAACAATTTTTCTAGAACCTCACTTCGTCCTTATTTGATATCATTTTTTTTTTGAAAGCTTTTTTGTTTTTACATACTTATTTTCAACAAGAAATTCATACAATAAAATATTATACACGTAAACCCAAATTTTTTTCCTATTTTTTAATCACGTGTCTTCAAAAAATTTACTATTCAAAATTTTGTTTTTCTTGAATAATGACCCAAACATGTGCTCGTATTTTTATAATTCGTGAAAATTTGATTTTTTTTTTTNTGACAATGGGGAAATCTAGCCAAATAACAAATTCAACCGGGGGGAAATGAGGAATAGTTAAACAAACAACATATAAAACTGAGGAAAAAGTGACAAAAAAGCAACTTTTGATTTTCACTTACGAAACATACTAGAGTCCAGGGCGGACTCGGGGAATTTTTTCAGTGCGCGATATTAGTAAAGGTAAAAAAATAACAGCATTATAACACAAATATTATACTAAAAATGAAATCGGAAGAATTAGTGTTAAAGTCAATCCAGGATCGGTGGAAAGTTGTGCAACATCAAAGTCACCTCTTTTTGAAATTTTCTCGTTAACATTTTCTGTAACCTCAAGAGTTTTTCTTTTATAAAATTTTTCTATGACTAACAATAATAAGTCACAATTGGAATGTAAATAAACAAATTACAAAGAATGAAAGAAACAAAACTCTGAATTGGAATGTAAAGCTCAAGTTAATAAGTATAATACTCTAAACTTGAATGTAAAATTGGAATGTATAATACTCTGAATTAATAAGCTCAAAGCACCGAATTGGAATGTAATGCTCGAACAAAACAACTGTACAAGACACCAATCTAACTAATAAGTAATAACTGAATCAAGTAGGAAATTGTGTACATTATTTTTTTATCGAACAAAGTAACTAAATAAGAGGTAGAAGAAGAATTTTTTTTGAATCGAACAAAACAATTTTTTGAACAAGAATTTTTTTCGAATCGACCAAAACAAACTTGGTTCATTTTTTTGAACAAAATAAGAGGTAGAAGAAGAAGATTGCAAAAAATATCTGGTTATTACCTGTTTCAATCGACACCCATGACTTCACTGCTTCAATTTCATGAAGTTGGGACCTTATTGTTTGGGTGGAAATTGGGGGTTTCAATTCGAATCTTCCAGTTTCTGGTGGGAACGTGCGCGGGTTTAATCGGGAATTGGAATGAATTATGGAAAAGTTTGTAGTCTGTAGGTCAATGACATCCACCTATCTTATAATATTGGCCCAATTAATTAACCAATTTCATTTTTTTTAAGCTTAAGTTGGGCGGCTGATAAATGGGGGCAGCCAAAAGTCTCAGCGCAAGCATCTGCCTGCACTTAGCTTTCATTGGGTCCGTCCCTGGTTTCAATTCAAATCTTCCAATTTTCAGTGGGAATGTGCATGGGTTGAATCAGGAATTGAAATGGATTATGGAAAGGTTTGTAGGTCAATGACATCCACCTATCTTATGATATTGAGCCAATTAATCAGCCCATTTCATCTTTTTTTAAGTTTAAGTTGGGCTACTGATAAATTGGGGCAGTCCAAAGTCTCAGTGTAGGCATAGCCCGCCCCTGCTAGAATCTATTACTATGACATGAGGCAACTTAACAGCTAAAATTGATCATAGCACGAAATTCTAGATTACTGATTAAAATTGCTGAATAAGAGCGACATCATCAAAGCCTGAGTGATAAATCCAGGCCCGAGTCTTGACCTTCCTGATTCTCCAATTCAGTGATCTGAGCATTACTCTCAGTGTTGTCATTCCTGGCGTGCGTTGATTGTGCAAAAATAGAAGCTGAAAGATCCTCGGACATGTCTAAAATTGTCCCTACATTGGAAGTAGTTTTTCCAAAGGTTAAATTCCACATACTTACGGACTGATTGTCCATCTTTGTATGGAGTGGAATGAACTTGGAATTTGTCAAAATAGGTTTTGGCCATGGGGGGTATCCGCAATCAGGTTGAAGGGCATATTGAGCTATTGGCAACATTGAATGTGAAAAATTGCTGTCGCTGTGCGTTGCTTGCTGTATGGGTTCAGAGTAATACGACCTATTAATAATAGATTGGTCGAGAATTTTTGGGGTGATGTTGAAAGCTCCAGGATGAGCAGGAGAAGTCTTTCCACAATATGAGGAATTCCATGTGTGTATAAAATTATTGCACCCTTCCTGTGCATTTCTTTGCACGAATCTCTCAACTTTGTGGGCATTTTGGTGCCCCCGAAATGCTTGGGTACTAGAAAACTTCTTATGGCAGTACCTGCTGCTATATACGTGATAAGTGCATTTTACACACTTAGTTCGGTTCACAAACATGAATAATTGTCAATAAATATGTGGAATATAATTTAATTCGATATAATTTGTGTTTTGCATAACAACAATAATGATTATGGAGGAAATTAAGAGAAAAATGGAAAAAATAATAAAATGGAAGAAAATTAAAGTTTAGGGACTAATGTGCAAATAACTGAAAGATGACTCGGAGGAGAATGTGAAGATTTGAAGATAGCAAGAGCTAATTGAACTTTGGGATGACACATTGGAGAAAGAAGAAGTGGGAAAAGAGGTCGAAAAGTGCAAAATAGGGTTCAAGGACCAAAACGACAAAATTGGGAAGTTGCTAATACTATGCGGTCTCATAGTATTAAAGCCTATACGGTTGCATAGGCTGTTTCAGTAAATTCAAGGCCAAAATCAAGTTAGCTATGCGGTAGCAAGAGGGACTACTATGCGGTCGCATAGTAGCTTTTCTGACGCGATTTTCTGGTTTCCTTATTTCGTTCCAACTCTTATGGAAACCAATATTTTGGCAACTATATACACTCCTAAGACGTCCCCAAACTCGAATAAGACCTGGAGGGCAATCGATGAATTGGAGAGAGTCTTGGAGGCAAAAACAAAGGCAAAAACAAGAAGAACAATTTTAAGATTCAATCCAATAATTAACCGGGTGATGAATGTGATTATTTGAAGATAGCAAGAGCTAATTG
This sequence comes from Fraxinus quadrangulata, assembly GCA_903798255.1. NCBI lineage: Eukaryota > Viridiplantae > Streptophyta > Magnoliopsida > Lamiales > Oleaceae > Fraxinus > Fraxinus quadrangulata. Next base: position 115,780 of record CAIGRB010088449.1, on the reverse strand, counting down.
AACTTTGTGATGACACATTGGAGGAAGAAGACATGGGAAAAGAGGTCGAGAAGTGAAAAATAGCCTTCGAGGACCAAAACGGCAAAATTGGGAAGTTGCTAATACTATGC
>CAIGRB010088449.1:101107-114671 GCA_903798255.1 Fraxinus quadrangulata | reverse complement strand
GATTATTTGAAGATAGCAAGAGCTAATTGAACTTTGTGATGACACATTGGAGGAAGAAGACATGGGAAAAGAGGTCGAGAAGTGAAAAATAGCCTTCGAGGACCAAAACGGCAAAATTGGGAAGTTGCTAATACTATGCGGTCGGACCGCATAGGCCGTTTCAGCAAATTCAAGGCCAAAATCAAGTGAACTATGCGGTCGCAAGATGGACTACTATGCCGTCGCATAGTAGCTTTTCTAACGCGATTTTCTGGTTTCCTTATTTTGTTCCAACTTTTATGGAAATCAATTTTTTGGCAACTATATACACTCCTAAGTCATCCCCAAACCCGAACGAGACCTGGAGGGCAATCGATGAATTGGAGAGAGTCTTGGAGGCAAGAACAAAGGCAAAAACAAGAAGAACAATTTCAAGATTCAATCCAATAATTAATCGGGTGATGACGTTTACCAAATATTTCTATAGTTCTTTTCTTTCCACCATGTTAGGCTAGGTTCAATTGTGCTAGGAGAGATGAACCATGCTATGTAATCTTTGATTTCTAGTTTCGTAATATTTGACAATTAAAACATGCTCTTGAGTTTTGAATGATTTCTATTCACTTAATGTTTCCACAATTATCATGCATGTGATTGTGTGAGTTTAGTGATTTATTTCATGCATTCGAGAGAAGGCAAATATATTTGACAATATATTAATCATCGTAGGGTCTGATAGGGAATATAGATATACTCATATGCTTTGCGTGAATATTTAACTGATCATAAAACTACATGCATTCTTGTGAATTTGCATTCGTCATAGAGATATAGTCGGATGATTTACATGAATATATCCAACATTTCTAGAGAGAGATTGTTGGATATGTTAGGATCATTGATTCTTCAAATTATCAAGCATGTTGTCAATGTTTTAGAACTAGATTCAAAAGTGAGCATTGCATGAGTATTCGTGATCCTAGCGCTCGTTTGTTATTCATAAGAAAACTTCAATTTGCATTCGATCATCTATTTGCATTTTGTTAATAAATTTAGTTTAAATTGCACACGTAATTATAGTTTAGTCACAAATCTTGATAATCATCCTAAATCTCATAGATTCGGTTAAGGTTTCGGTAATTGGAATTAAACTAAATCAATCTTCGTGGGACGATATTCCGAACTCTAAAATTTCACTTTATTACTTGTTAACGAACTGTACACTTGCGATAGTTTTAAACGCGAAACGTATTTTCTTAAACAATACACATTCATGTTTGTGTATCAATGCGTTGGGGATGTCCGACATTGCTGGGGTATTAACTTTGGCTCTAGGTAATTGCACGATGGATGTGAAAATTGAAGCCAGTTAATTTGGTTTTGAAGAGACATGGAGTCGTTAATATATACACGGAGAAATTAATGTCCATAAATTTCATGCGGAAGTATAAATTGGATTGCATGATGCTAAGATGGTAAGACGAGGTAAGACAGAGATTCGGATTATGTAAGGTAAGATACTAAAGACGACGTATTTATGAAATGCTTGGTATGCCATCAATATCATTCCCTATATTGTTGGATATTTTCAACATATATGGAGCCACACGTTGTATATTAAAATGTGTGGTGTTATTATTTAAAGGATATTAGTCAATTAAAGCGATCCGTTAAAGTTGTATTGTGACTAATGGGTATTAGATTTCATGAAATTATAGTGTAGAGACCGGAATGTTGTTTTAGATTGATAAAATGGTCAATTTGAAGCAACTGAAAAATAATGACTATTCAGTTAGTATAATTATTTTATNAATATTAGTCAATTAAAGTGATCCGTTAAAGATTTATTGTGACTAATTTATATTAGATTTCATGAAATTATAGTGTAGAGACCGGAATGTTGTTTTAGATTGATAAAATGGTCAATTTGAAGCAACTGAAAAATAATGACTATTCAGTTAGTATAATTATTTTATATGGTTATGGTCCCCATTTGTTGGTATTCTTGAAATTCTCTGCATCCCCATCAACAGAGAGTGAAAATCAAGTGAAGATCACCAATCAATTGGAAGATCATAATCCATCCAGGCAAAGAATCAGACATCAATGGATCCATGTATGTTTGTGATTTTGTTATTTTCTCATATTCAACATGGAGTATTAAAATTAGGGTTTAGAGAGTATTTCATTAAATGATTAAAGAATAAGTAATCCCTTTGTGTTTTCTATCAAGTGGTATCAGAGTCACTCCATGGTTGATTCTTGAAAAATTAAAGTTTTAATAATTCTGAATTTTTTTGATTATATAATCTATATGTTGTTTTATGAAATTTGGAATTATATTACATGATGTCAAACATGTTATTGTATGGATTATGATATAATTAAGGGATTTTTCTTTCAAAAAAAAAAATTCAGATTTAGATTTTAAAATCAAGGATTTTAGATATGTTAATCTATCAAGTTAAAAAAAAAAAAAAAATTGGATCTGAACTCGCAGCGGCACAGGCGACAGCGTGCGATGCCGCTGCTATGGCTGCTGTTACAATAGCGATTTCACACTGCTGTTACAGCAGCGAGGGGCGTCCCACTCCAACGGGGGCCTCCCCGTCGTTAGGCTTTGGCGGCGCCGCCGAGGATGAAGGAGAAGGGGGAGGTTTCAGCCCCTCTTTCTCAGTCTTCAGTTTTGGAATTTTAGGGGGCGAGGGTTGCAAATTTGAAATTTTGGTGTCTCTACTTGCAATTAAAAATTAAAGTTAGGGTTGAGTTATTTATTATTCAGCGCCTACAGTTTAAAGTTAATCTAATTGGGCTTTAAGGTTGTGAGTTTTAATAATGCACCACCTGAAGTTATGAAATTAATTATTTTGGGCCATTTAAGTTCTGAATTTAATAATTTAGTCCCAGAATATTCATAATTGGTTTAGTTTGGTCCCTAAAGTTCCGCATAATTGATTTTTTGACTCCTAAACTTTTCAATTATTAACAATTAACCCCTAAAAGTTTTGTATTAATTAATCTTGACCCCTAAAGTTTTGAATTATTAATCCTTAGGCTCTTAAAGTTTCAAGATAAATAAAATTAAGTATTCTGCTTTTCAAATTTTGGTATAAAGATTCATTTGAATATATATAATATTTAAAAGTGAATTGATTGAAGCAATATGTTGTCAAAGCAACATCTCTTGTGAAAATTAATTAACTTAGAATATATTAGAAGGACTTCGTATGCATGCTAGTTCATGCGGATATTAACCAGCCCAAAGAATCATTGAAAAACAGCCAAAAGGGTTATGAGGTATTTGAAGGGAACAAATGATTATGCTCACATACATCAGATCGGATCAGTTAGAGATCATAGGATACTCCGATCTGATTTTGTTGGATGCTAAGATAGCAGGAGATTCACATCAGGTTATATCTATCTGCGAGCTGGAGGAACTGTTTCTTGGAAGAGTGCCAAACAGACACTCATAGCTTCTTCTACCATGGCAACAGAGTTTGTAGCATGTTATGAGGCATCTAATCATGGAATATGGTTACTAAATTTTGTCACTGGGCTGCGCATTCTGAATGGCGTAGAAAGACCACTAAAGTTATATTGTGACAATAACTCAACAATTCTATATTCCAATAACAACAGAAGCTCATCTAAATCAAAACACATTGACATCAAGTTCCTGGTTGTGTAGGAAAGAGTACAGAGTGAACAGATTTTCATAGAGCATATTGTGATAAACTCCATGATTGCGGATCCGCTTACTAAGGGATTGACACCCAAGGTCTTTCGTGAGCACACTGCTGGTATGAGTGTTGTATATCATGATGATATCATATTTTAGTGGGAGTTTGTATTTTCATTACTTTATGTTTTGGATATATTTGTGTATTTGGATATTATTGTGTACANGATAGCAAAATTTTGAGCTCATAAAGTTGTGCACATTTGTAATATTACATGTATGGTCTAGTGGGAGATTGTTGGATAGTTTCAACATATATGGGGCCACATGTTGTATATTAAATTGTGTGGTGCTATTATTTAAATGATATTAGTCATTTATAATGATCCGTTAAAGATGTATTGTGACTAATAAATATTAGATTTCATGGAATTATAGTGTAGAGACCGAAATGTTGTTTTAAATTGACGAGGGACCAATTTGAAGCAACTGAAATATAGTGACTATTCAATTACTATCATTATTTTATATGGTTATGATCCCCATTTGTTGGTGTTCTTGAAATTCTCTGCATCCCCATCAATAGGGAGTGAAAATCAAGTGAAGATCACCAATCAATTGGAAGATCATAATCCATCCAGACAAAGAATCAGACATCTATGGATTCAGGTATGTTTGTGATTTTGTTATTTTCTCATATTCAATGTGGAGTATTAAAATTACGGTTTGGAAAGTATTTGATTAAAGGATTAAAGAATCTGTAATCCCTTTGTGTTTTCTATTATATATATCATAAGTTCACATCATGAGATCACCGTCCATCTTTGCTTTGGTCTTCAGTAATTTCTTATACTTCTTTGCTTGGAGACTGTGTTGATGTCGTGGGGATATTTGACACGGCTGGGCTATTAACTTTCGCTCTAGGTAATTTCATGCTAAATGTAGAAAAGGTTCCCCAGTTAATTTGGTGTTAGGAGACACATGGAATTTAGTATTTATATGCAGAGATTAATTTCTGTAAATTTAAGTTGGTTTTCTTATTGGCTTGTGTTGACAGTCCATTCTTGTTATTTTACTGATACTAATTCAATTAGTTTTAGATGTGCAACGATAAGATTCTTTGTAATTTAGTGAGTTCCCATCTGCGTTCTTCAGTTTAGGCTGTAAATGGTTTTGCTTACTAACAATACAATGAAGTGTGGTGTTGCTTCTTAGCTTTTGTTTTTGGATGGTACGTGAGTTGATAAATTGTGCGAAGCAGCTTACCCAGAAGTAACTATAAGCAAATGTTGTTTGCTACATATATATAATCTTCTACTAGATTTTAGTATTTCAGGCGCCGTTTGTGCACCTTTAGTGCCACTCATCGTATTATGATTTATTTCATTTTTTATTTAGAATTCGTGCTGAAATCTTTACGAGTCTATATTGCTCTGAATCTCCAAAATGGTGGAAGTAATTGTATTGACACAACACGACACCGGTAGTGGTACAAGATCCAGCTCAGATTCTTCAACTTGGAAGAGGGTACAACGTGAAGATGAAAGCCGGGGATGAGAAAGGAGTTGGAGGAAGAGACCCAACAAAGAGGAATGGCTGAAGTGAAACACTACGTGCCTAATTGATAATGTATAAAAAGGCTTTTAAAGAAGCCTGTCCACATGGTTTCGAGCAATAAAAACTATTTCAAAAGAAACTAGGCCGTGATTTTTCAAGCCATCCAGTCGAATTAACCAATCAATGCTACACTTTAACCCCCAATGAATTAATTCAATCAGCAATAGTAACTTGCAAGAAAATTGTAGTCTATTTGTTTCGAAGTTCACAGACAAACATATATAATAAATCCTAAAAATGTATCTAAAATATTTAGTGTATATTCTAAAAGAAAATATATGTTTATAAGATGTATCCGTGTCTAAAATTTGGATCTTTTTCAGCTTATTCATGTGTTCTAAATTTTAAAGAGAAAATGATCAACTCCTTGATTTGTACCCATACCCAAGTTTGAGGTGTTAATGAGATCGACGAGGTCACGAAGATTGACGAAAATCACGAAAATTGATGAAGATCACGACTTAACATAATTATATATAATTGTATTTACCATATTTATGTTGATTACATTAACTATATTTAAGTTTATATCATAGTTGTGTAAGGTCATACTCTTTATATACAATGTAAGGAATCCCTATGGAAAAATCATTCAGTCAAAAGTTTCACGTTATACTAAATCTTCGATTTTCCTTGGACATAACTTTGCCTATAAAGTGTGGGCTTTTTGTAATAGTCGACGATTGACAGAATTTTTGTCAACGTGTGACTGTGTTGAGTGCATAGCAGTTCCTGCCATCCCAAATCTATTTTGATCTCCTTAATTTCTATCCCTATTTTACCCTTCCCTCTCATCATTGTTAAAAAAAATTGGAAAATAAAGCGGAGAAGAGGCTATGCAGTACATTTTCTTTTGTACATTAGTCAACAAATTGATGTTTCTTGATCATCTAACATCAATTTGAGATTAAGATCATGAAGATTGATGAATATCACAAAAATTAACGAAGATTATGACTTAATGTAATTATGTATATAATTATATTTACCATATGTAGGTTCATTACATCTACTATATTTAGATCGATATCATAGTTGTATAAGATAATATTATTCCTATATAATGCAAGGAATTCTTACGGAAAAATCATCCAGTAAAAAATTTATCACGAGAAACATAGTTACTAGCATCATGATTGGCTCCAAAAACGTTTACTTAGTTAAAGTAGGGAGGGTATGGGGTTAAAGTAGGGAGGGTGTGGGGATTTAGTAGGGTGTTCATTTTGTAAGTGTTATGCCCTAGGTCCAATCAACTTGGGACATAAACACTTTAAATATATATATATAATCAATGCATATTATATGGCAATATTTATTATTTAATTGAATTTATATTCTAATAAATTAAATAATAGAATCCGTAGATTCAAGTCTTGGTGATTTGTTAATCACAAGGAGTTGTGATTGTGAGATACAAATTACATATGACTGAATCTTAAATCGTCCGTGGTCGAAGTAATAACGAGATACGGATATCGTTATTACGGATAGACCATCACGTGTGTCATTTTTACTTGTGAAGTAAGTAGCTGATCTCACAAGCTAAAGTGTGGTGACACTTAAATGAACACGTGGATATTTTGTTATAGAACAAAATATTGGAGACCCACTGGGAGATTCCACATGGATAACTATCTGAGTGTTAGTGGTTAATCTCTAACGTTCGGTAGTGGAATTGGTCCTTTGACTTGAGGTCATCATAGTACCTTATATGAGGATAGTCATACTTTGGTGATGTTGGATGTTGCTCTGCCAAGAGTCGCTAATACGGCATCGTTCGGGTATGTCAAGAATCATATGAAGGTTGTGAATGATCAATAGAGGATTCGTCACTCTTAGATAGTAAGAGATTATGATCTATATTTTATCTAGTTAAGTTGATAATGAAATCCTTGGCCAAGGTGAACTCATAAGTCGAAAAAGAGTTTTCGACTTACATCGACTTAACAGTAGGATAAAAGATATGATCGATAAACGAGATTGACACATATCCATATCTCATAATTGATCGGATCATATTGACGAAAGGATTATAGTTTCACGGTAAACGAACAAGTTTGGTTTGTCACACTACATGACATTTCCCGTCACATGTATTGCCCTGACACATTGCTAGATGTCAATCTGGGACGACGAATGTGAATTAGTGATAAATTAAAAGGGGTGTTTTAATTTATCGATTTTGATCAGATCAAAATAATAATTTACATCGTTAGGCATCGTGATTGGGAACCTAATGGGTCACACACAAAAGAGAACCAGAAGAATGAAATTTACCAATTAATTAATTGACAAGTGTTGGATAATTAATTAATTGGGTTACTTATTAATAGGCCCGAATTAATTGATTGGATTAATTAATTCATGGACCAGATTTAATTAATTTGATTAATTAAATATTGGACCGGGTTAAGTTTAAGAGACGGGCCGAGCCCACTTGAACTTATATTAATATGTTCCTAGGGTTTGAGAAAAGACATGGATTTTCATTATTATTCTTGCTAGCACGAGAAAAGAAACCCTAGCCGTCATTCTTGTTCTCTGTGTGGATCACCATTGGAAGCTGGACATTTGGACAGCTTGGATTGCAGATCTGATCGTTGGAGTTCAAGAAAAAGCAAAAGAGTTTGCAGAAATCATTAAAGGTATTATTTCTATCACAGTTTCTATCTAAATACAAAGCAGATTCGTGTATGGGAATTGAAAATTGTTTATTTTCCGCTGCGCATGTTTAAGTAGATTCCCAACACATTTTTCGTTACGCTGAAATTAAGAGGAAATTGGTGGGAGAGAGTGAGCCTCTTGAATGCTCATATATATATCTATAATTGTTTACATTTTCGGTATATATTCAATCGGTTCAATGAATTGAATACAACACACACACACAAAAAGATTTTCTTCATATTCCGCTTTCTCCATCCTTTACTAGGGGTACCAATTTGGCTTGTTGGTTCAGAGGGCATGTGACTCGGCCCGAGAAAAGCTCGAGTTGGCCCGAGTAGTGGCTCACTAGCATCAAGCGTCAGCTCGGGCCGAGCCCCATTTTGGGGCATTGGCTCGTGCCTGAGCTAGCCCCTGTGTCACGGACCGCAGCTTCATTAAGCCCCGTGACCCTATCGCAGCCGCAGTTTGCCCCAACTTCGGCCGCACATTGTAAATATTAGTCCATTTCGAGTTGTAATTTCCATTTCTAAAATAGATAGAAAATAGATAAATTTTAGTATGATTCTTCGGCAAGAAGACGTCTACTCGTGGTACTTAGGTTTTTTTGTTTTATCTATTATAGGGGGTAATAGTCTTTCAAACAAAACTTTCAAGCTTTCTAGTGTTCGCCCCCTGCACTAGCCATTTTGTAATTTCCTGCTTTCCAATTGTAATTTCTCGCTTTCAGTAATCAATGATCAATTTCATTTCAATTGTGTTTCAAGCTTTCTAATATTTTGCAATCAAAATCTCTTTCGTCCCGAGAAAAGGCGGAAGGTAGTCTAGCGGAGCAGACTACTGCCGCACGGTGTCCCTTTCTGTGCTAAGAAGAAAGGCACCCCGTGACAGTTGGTATCAGAGCTGCGGCTCAAGACCCTCGATAAGAAAGCTATGGATCCAATTGGATCGAACACCACGGAGGTGGTGGATCCTCCAAAGTTGACTACGAAACAGCGCATGGATGCGCTCGAGATGGTGAATACTCGGTTGGGTTGTGCCATGGATGGCCTCGAGGAGAAGGTCGAGGTGGCCGAGACGGAAATTCGGGAATTACGCATCCAACTGGATGAAAGCCAGAGGGCTAACGCAGCAATGACTGAAGCTGCTGAATTCATACCTGATCTGCAGGATGAGATCGAAGCGTTGAGAGCTCAATTGCTAGTGCTTCAACGCGCGGTTGGCAGCGGACAAGCCACCGCACATGAGCCTGTTCATAGACTCAGAATTCCAGAACCGTGTGCCTACGGAGGAGCACGCGATGCTAAAGAAGTTGAGAACTTCTTGTTCGATATGGAACAATACTTTCTTGCGGCTTCGATCCAAGACGAAGCGAGAAAGGTTACTACAGCTACCATGTATCTGAGTGGAGATGCAAAGCTTTGGTGGCGAACGAAGTATGCTGATATTCAGGCCAACAGGGTCCGAATAGATTCTTGGGATCTTCTCAAGGAAGCAATCAGATTTCAATTCTTCCCAGAGAATGTGGAATACGAGGCACGTCGGGCCTTACGAGAACTGAAACACACGAGCTCCATCAGGGAGTATGTGAAAGCCTTTTCAGGACATATGCTGAATATTCGAGATATGTCGGAAAAGGATAAGCTATTTACCTTCATGGAAGGGTTGGAACCGTGGACACGCACGGAACTTCAGAGACAGAAGGTCACTGATTTGAGCACGGCTATGGGAGCTGCCGAATGCTTAAGCGACTATCAACCGGAATCGAGAGAGGATCGACCTTCGGGAAATAGTCAATCTGTTAGAGGTGGAAACAGACCTTACAGATCCAGCTCGAACTCAAATGGGGGAGAGCGTTACTCTCAGAACGGGGGAAGAGCCTATGAAGGCACCCGTCAGAGTAACTCGCAGGGAAACTATCAGAATAGCCGTCAAGGAAACTATAACGGTGCCAGTAGTAGCAACTGGAACAAAGGAAAGGCAATAGAGGGCAGATCTGATGCCACTCCCAAATTGCGATGCTTCTTATGTGAAGGACCACATCGGGTGGCCGAATGTCCTCAGAAACGGATGGTAAATGCATACTGTCAACTAGCAAGTGGTGGCTCGAGTTCAAAGCAAAATACCCCACAAGCTAGCTGTCATGATGAGACCGAATCCGAAGGGGATGAGGATGTAATTGGTGCATTCTCGCATTGGTGCAATACACTATCGCACCGAGCAACTAAAAGGGATGGAGATCCCTCGAAAGAGCCGAAGATTGGAGAATCGAAGGCTCGCACCTGCAGGGTGAAAAGTTTAATGTACATTGATGTGAGGATCAATGGAAAGCCAATCAGGGCTATGGTAGACACTGGTGCTACCCACAACTACCTCGCAAGTTCCGAAGTGCAGCGACTCGGACTTGTTCTGGAAAGAGGTAAGGGGAAGGTCAAAGCGATCAACTCCGCTGCTCAACCAATAGCGGGAGTAGCAAAATCTGTGTCGATCAAGATAGGTCCTTTTGAAGGGAGGACAAACTTGTCGACAGTTCAGATGGATGATTTCAAGCTCATTTTGGGATTGGAATTTCTTCGGGACACTAAGACAGTAGTGTTGCCGTATGCTGATTCGTTAATGATGATGGGTAGTAAGCCATTCATCATTCCCACACAAGCTGGGAAAACAAACGGGAAGAGTATCTCAGCCATGCCATTCAGTAAGGGTTTCAGGAGGAATGAACCCTCATTTTTGTGCACCCTTCGAACAGAGGAGATCGAAGAGGCGACTAGCTCTGTCCCGAAACCTGCTAGAAGGTTTATCAAGAAATCCGAGGGCATCATGCCGGATGAGTTACCAAGGGGATTGCCACTGATGAAGGCAATTGATTGTAAGACCGAATGTGTTTCGGGTACCAAACCTCCCACTAGGGCACTATACCGTAAGTCTCAGCCAGAGCTTGAAGAGCTTCGGAAACAACTGGGAGAAAAGTGTGGAAGTGGGACTATCGTCGAGCGTACTTATGCACTACTGAAACGTGCATACTACAGGCCTCAGAGGCAGGATGACAATGCAAGTTATGTGAAAACTTGTCTTGGTTGTCAGCCAGATATAGCGGGTCATCAGAAAAAGGCAGGCTTACTGAAGCCTCTCTCCATCCCGAACAGACCAGTCGAGAGTGTATCGATGGACTACGGTCGTGGATTGCCAACGGTTGAAAGAGACCGCTTATCTAAACATGCAGCTTTCACTACAGCGTCCAAGTATACATCAGCCGAAGAGACAGCTCAACTCTTCTTCAAACCGAATGTCAAATACTGGGGACTGCCTAAGGATATCGTCAGTGATCGAGATTCTCGATTCATTGGCTTACTTTGGACCGAGTTGCTCAAACATCTTGGTTCAACTTTGAGCACAAGTTCAAGTTTTCACCCACAATCTGAGGGACAGACAGAACGCTTCAATTCCGAGCTGAAGGATTCTCTTCAGCACTTTATCTCTGTTTCACAGAAAATTTGGGTAAAACTTCTGGATGCGGCTCAGATGCACTTCACTGCCCAGAAGAGCTCTTCTCCCAAAAAGAGTCCTTTTGAGATCAGTATTGGCCAGCAACCGTTACTTCCTCATACTGTGGACATCACTCAGAAATGGTACAAGCAGTCTGCAGATCTAAAGCAACATGGGATTAAATTGAAAAGATCCGAAAAGAATGTTGCTGAAGAGATTCTTGGCCAGCAAACTACTCAAGTATCAAAGAAATATCTTCAGGAGTACTTGGTCAAATGGAGCGGATGCAACAGCGAGTGAATAATCGGGCAAGCGAAAGACCTTGAAGCCTTCAAACAGTTTATTGAAGTATATCATTTATCGATGGCTCCGAGGACGTCGCCAAAACAAATGGGGGAGAATGTCACGGACCGCAGCTTCATTAAGCCCCGTGACCCTATCGCAGCCGCAGTTTGCCCCAACTTCGGCCGCACATTGTAAATATTAGTCCATTTCGAGTTGTAATTTCCATTTCTAAAATAGATAGAAAATAGATAAATTTTAGTATGATTCTTCGGCAAGAAGACGTCTACTCCCGGTACTTAGGTTTTTTTGTTTTATCTATTATAGGGGGTAATAGTCTTTCAAACAAAACTTTCAAGCTTTCTAGTGTTCGCCCCCTGCACTAGCCATTTTGTAATTTCCTGCTTTCCAACTGTAATTTCTCGCTTTCAGTAATCAATGATCAATTTCATTTCAATTGTGTTTCAAGCTTTCTAATATTTGCAATCAAAATCTCTTTCGTCCCGAGAAAAGGCGGAAGGTAGTCTAGTGGAGCAGACTACTGCCGCACGGTGTCCCTTTCTGTGCTAAGAAGAAAGGCAACCCGTGACACCCTGTCACTGGCCATTTTGGTTCGTAATGAGTCGAGCCTGAAAAAAAAAATTATTTTTGCAAAGCTTTTTTTTTTAAAAAAAATTATTTAGCTGCTTAGTTGCCTTAACAAGTAGCTGTACAACACAACTACATTTTAAGGCAGTTAACAAGGTTGTCAGCTATCTTAAAAACAAGAAGAGCGAGCCAAGCCGAAAGCTCTGGTCGAACTTAGTTTTTTTGGTCGAGCCTGAGTTTCAAGTTTCGACTAATGAGTCGGCTCTGGTCGAACTTAGTTTTTTTGGTCGAGCCCGAACCATTTTTACTTCAATCGGGCCTGAGTTTCGAGTTTCGACTAATGAGTCGGCTCAACTCGTTGATATCCCTATCCTTTTACAGAATTGTAAACAAATATACAAACCCAACATCATTTCTGCAATTGCCTTGTTTGTCAGCATCGGATCTGAGGATCCTATCAAATGGTAACAGAGTCGAGCTTCTCGAATGCTCGGCACTTTATTGTAATTCCTTATATTCAGTTTGTAATTCAAGACAGTAATTCATAACTTGCGTTTGTACCTATCAAATTGGTTCAGAGCACACTTGGGAGAAGCAATGTCGACAATCATGGAGCAACTCAGAGATGGAATCTAATAAAAAGTAAGGAGGATGGAGAAGATGATTCAGAAATTGCGGAGATCTAAACTTAGTTTTCTTGTGTCCTTGTTCGGCTTGTAAGCTCTACCATCTCTGCCTTGTTAAGCTAAATTTTGCCCATGTTGACCTCGCTTCCTACCAACCTTTTTTGGTCAGCCTCCTTCGATTCTCTGTTTTTTCTCGTGTAAATATGATGATAGGCTTTGTATGACTAGATCACTCAGCTTAGCCAGCGAATGTCTCTTGTACGAGGGAGAAGATAAAAGTCTTCAATGCTCATGAAACTATTTATGTATTTGGGATATTGGATGAGTGGTCAGCACGAAGAATACGTATGGAGCCACATTTTGATGTTTGTATTGCGAAGAATGTCCATACGAGAACTTTTTCGAATTTCACATCGTTATCTATTGAGCCACCGTTCGTTTTGAATAGAACTCTATTTGATGTGATCGTTTGTCAAGTAGCATGAATTTGTCTGCAATTGTGTGTTCATGCAAGAATTATTTGTTGGTCGAGCGGGAGATCTAAACTTATTTTTCTTGTGTCCTTGTTCGGCTTGTAAGCTCGACCATCTCTATCATGTCGAGTTAAATTTTGCCCTTGTTGACCTTGCTTCCTACCGAT
>CAIGRB010088449.1:61030-97783 GCA_903798255.1 Fraxinus quadrangulata | reverse complement strand
CCAGCACCACAACACCACCATCACCACCGTCAACACCTCCACCCTGTACCGCCACACAAAAATCGCAGCCAGATCCACCATCGTCGCTGCCACCACCTCACCATCACCGTCGTAGCTCCACCACCATATCGCCGCTGCATTCTACTCCAACAACCACCCACCACCACCTCCACCTCCAATCAAACATCGCCGCCTGCTAAAACCCACCACCTCTTCCAACACTACCACACCACACCACACCACACCACACCACATCTACCACCCATCGCACCACAATCATCATCCACCACCACCCACCCAACGCACCGCACACATCCTCCATCACCGCACTGCACACCTCTACGACACTACTGTCGACGGTGGCCTTCCTCCGGTGAAGCTGCGATTTTGGGCAGAGAGAAAGGGGAGGGAAAGAGAAGTGAGAGAAAAATCAGGATTGAAAATGAATTGGGGTATATCACTCCGCGAAGTCCAGAACTAGTCGCTATACGTCTTCGATCTGAGAGCAACGATGGCAGAGTACATTTTCTCTCTGTGTAGCAAATCTTCGGGCGAGAGGAGGAGCGCCGCTGCACCGCCAGAACAATTGTGTTGCCATCACCGCGACCACCATCACCGCTCCAACAACAACAAACCAGATTCGGTGGCGACGACGAAGTTTTCATCGGAGAGAGGGCAAATTGGAGGAAATTTGGGGCGGGGTGGTGGAGGTGAGAGGCGGGGGCGACCGGTTGAAGAGAGAAGATGAAGACGGTTTCAATTAATTTTAGGGTTTCGGTGGATAGATAAGGTGGGATGTATATATAAATTAATTTATTAACAAATATATTATTTAAATATAATATTTACATATATATAATGTATCTAATTAAAAAATATCTTACTATTGAAAATTGAAACTTCAAATCTGATTTTAAAATTTAGATTTTTAAAAGTACGGTGTGATGTAATTTCCACAAAATTGTATGATTCAATTCGATCCATTTAACACCTAGCTATGCAGGGAAAGGCGAGGTCGTCAAAACGTAATTATAGTCATTTAGAAAACAACCAAATAATCACGTGACGGTAAAAGAAAAGAACCACCGCTGTTAAAACGCCCCTCTGTGGAAACCTCCTCAATTCTTTATCATTATTTTTTTACAGTATACAGGCTTTTTTTTTTTTACCAAAATTCAGAAAATACAGGTCCTTATTTATTTTATAATCCGTTTCATATTTCTTCGATTGAATTAAGATTAATTATGTTATATTGAAGTATTGTACTCCGCTCCTTTTTTTTTGGCGTTGGGAACTGTAATTGGATAAGAATTCTGGTGTTTTTCGAATTATTCTTTTATTTATAGAATTTTGGAAATTTGTAGAAATTTTGAATCTATTTCTGTTTCTAATTTTGAAGGTTCCATGGAAAAATTCGCCAGCGTAATTTTTGAATTCTCTTAAGCTTTTGTATGGAGGAGTACGTGAAATCTGCAGATGTTCACAAAATTAGGAACAAAATCTGATACATAAACAGACATTTTTTTGCATGTTAATTCATGTAAAATTGCTTGACACCTTCATTTTTTTTGTTATCTCAAAAATGAGATTTCATTGATTTCTGTTCCTGAATCCGCAAAATTAAATTCCCAATGTCAATACGGAAATCAAATTTTTCTTCAAATAACGATGTTATTAGTACTAAAAATCAGCATAGATAATAATTTAATAGTTTTGATTTTGATGTTTCGTGTGTATGGTAGTGTGAGTTTTTCATGTGGGGACTCGCCACGATCTCTACTTCCACGTGTACCCATGTCACTGTTTCCATATCCCCATAGTTTTATGCGTTCCCCAGTTTTTGTTGGGAAATTAAAGAGTTACATTTATAATGAAGCGTAGTCGATTTTGGGAAGTATTTTAATTCTAATTAATTACAATTACTTGATTGGTTTTAGGGGAAAAAATACCCAGTCGATCCTAATAAAGTGTAATTTGAAAGTATCACTTTGAACTAATTCCCTTTCAGGAAAGGAGTTGGGCGCGGGGAGAGGAGAGGAGAGGAGAAGATGAAAAGGGCCTTTAATATGAGTGTTAGTGTGTGCGTCTCTTTGGGTGCGTGAGTTGCATTTCCAGCTCTTCCCCTGCAAGCATGGCACTCCCGTGAGAGACACTAAAGGTTGGGGACCAGAAATAAAAGAAGAGTAGAACAAAGGGTAAAAAAATATCAAGGGATGGGGGTGGGATGAGGTGGGGTGGGGGGTATTATTCTTATCCTACAAATGTATCCCAGTAGGTTATTCTAGGCCCCAATCCTCCCCCTCTACTCTGAGAGAGGGACTGTATTCTACTACCTTTTCTTCTACTTGTTATAGATTTCAATTTGCTTTTTGTTGTGACAGATAAATCATACAGGTCTCATTAGATTTTTCTCGATTGATTTGATTGATAACTGCTTTTTGCTGCAACTTTATCTGTGATCTGCCTAAATTTAGGGACAAAATGGATAATTGTGGCAAACCAATTGTATTCGCCGGTTGAGATTATCAAATTTGATCTTGTTCTTAGATCTAGGTGCCTGTAAAGATGTATTCTTTTGATCATCTTTTGCTTTTCTCCATGCCTTTCTCTTTTCATTTCTTTTTTCCTATGTGTAATATTCTATTTTCTCTGAATAATATGGCAGATTTTGCAGCGGAAAGGATCTCCTTTTTGGGGTAAATGATGCATTTATTAGTAGATAAAATGTGGGTTTCATGTAAGCCTGTGTAGAAGTGTGTTTATAGGTATTTTTTGTAAAAAGAGAGTATCAATGTGGTTTAATCTGCACTGTTTGGATGGATGTATGTGAATTAAAGCGAGCATTAAAGAAGCTATCAACAGCAGAGACTATTAGACCACCAGCATCCGTTCCTGCTAACAACAAAAATGCAGCCAGTGGGCGGGCCCGAACTAGAGAAGTTAGTTCTAGGTATAGGTCACCTTCTCCATCTGCAGTGTCTGGCCCTACACGCAGCTCTTCGCCGAATTCCACTAGGCCATCATCGGCCTCAACCGTGTCAACACAAAGGCGGGCTGTATCAGCCGATAGGAAGCGCCCTTCTAGACCATCATCCCCATCTGGCCAATCTTCATCAACACCAGTCAAGGATACAGCTGCAGAAACGTTATCGGTATCAAGAAAGTCTGTAGGCCATAGGTTGCCGGAGTCTTTATGGCCTTCTACAATGCGGAGTCTAAGTGTTTCATTTCAATCTGATTCCTTCTCTCTTCCTGTTAGTAAGAGAGAAAAACCAGCATCTCATACTCTTTCCGATCGAACTTTGAGGTCATCTTCAAATGTAGTATGTAGGCAAGGTGAAACACCTTCTTCGAGGAAGCCTACGCCAGAGAGGAAGCCTACACCAGAGAGGAAGAGGAATCCGCTGAAAGGAAAGATTTCTGCTGATCAGTCTGAGAATTCTAGACCTGTAGATAGTTTACATTGTCGACTAGTGGATCAACATCGACGGCCAAGCAGAACAGGCGGGAAAGTATCATCCAATGCTTTAAACAGAAGTATTGATTTCACTGATAAGATGAGCAAAACTTCATCTTTACCCCGTTCAGGTATGGTTACCCCTCCATTAAGAAGATTATCCTTGGATGGGGCAAGTATACCTTTACAAAAATCTTGCAGTGACTTATTGATGCTTGTATCCTGTGATGAAAGTGGAAAGGCAACTATGAAGGGTAGTTCGGTTGATGATACTTCATTACGGATGCAAAAGCTTGGGTTTTCAAGTTCAATGGTTAGGACACCTTTAGTTTATCCTGCAACTAGATCTCAATCTCTGTCAACTGGATCGCGTCCCCCATCACCCTCTGTGTCTAGAGGGGTCAGTTCTTCACGAGCAAAGGCTGTCAATCCTTCTTCTTCTAGGGGATCCAGTCCCGCTCGGGTAAGACCATCTAGCCCATCCAGACAACCTCAGACTTCGACTTCTGTTCTCAGTTTTATTGCTGATATTAAGAAAGGAAAGAAGGCTGCAAATCACATAGAAGAAGTCCATCAATTGCGACTATTATATAATCGACACTTGCAATGGCGATATGCAAATGCCCGATCGGTTGTTGTGTTACATTGTCAGAGAGTTAAAGCAGAGGTTTGAGCTAATATCTTTCTGTAGAGTTACAATGCCTGTTAAACGTTTTGCATACATCTATTACCTTCTCTACCCCCATTTGATTTCCTTTTCCTGCTTTTGCTTTAACTGATTTCAAACTTCCGAAGTTGTGCATCTCTTAGATGAACAAATTGCCACTGCCACTACAATTTGTTAGTTGTGTTACGGTGCCAACTTATATGCTTTTCAATAGTTATCAGTCTTCTCTGTATTTAGAAATATTTATTTTTTATTTAGTTACAAGTTCCTTAACTATTAAGTTCGATGGTGCAGAAAAAATTGTACCGTGTGTGGAGGACAATTTCAGATCTGTGGGATTTGATAATTGAGAAAAGGATTGTCCTTCAGCAGCTGAGACTTAAGTTGAAGCTATGTTCCGTATTGAACAATCAAGTGAGTCTTTCTTAATGTAAAATTTCTTCCCATTTTCTTTTCCAGTTTCTTTTAATCAATAGTTGACTTGGGTTTGAATACTTTGCATATGTTTAGTATGAAATTTGAATGCTGGAAGTACAATGAAGAAAGATATTGACACATTGTGATGAAATGACATGTATAACATAGCAGATGTTTATCTCAGTACCATGTACTTCAAGCGTGCAGGATATTAATTATACTAGTATAAAAACTACTTCATGTACTTCATACATGTACTTATACAAGAAACTGTATAAAAGTTACTTATCTGTTATCTGGGTCTACAGTAGTATGCCACATCCAGTAACTCAGAGATGTCAATATATATAGAAATTCTAGTTGTTATTCAGTAATATAACTGGGGTATTACGGGCAGAATATCGTTTCAAAAAGTAATTGGACAGCAAGGGACATTAAGAAGTCTATTGTGCTTATTTCCGGAATTGGTATCTTTTGTCTGCAAGGGTTGAATTATGCAGAAGACGCCTTCTGAAATCAATAAATATTCGCAAGTGAGATGAGATGGAATCTACCTCCATTTTTAATAGATGACATTAGTTATTTATTATTATTATAATTTGTTCTGTAATTCAACAATGGACACAGGTTTTTAGGTATCAATATGAGTAATTTCCTAGACATTCTATATTAGAACTTTATCAGTTTGTTGTGGATCTAGCTATATAGTGGTTGTACAAGTTCTGCCTGGAAACTTAAAGCGTCATGCAAATGACGACAGAACAAATAATCTGGCCCAGGAGGGAAAGGAGTTCCTAATTATCGTAAGGGATAGAGTTATAATGAAATAGTCAATTTACTATTGAGAGCTGTTCTGACTAATGACTACACTTAAAAATGTTGACGTTAGTGTTTGCAACATAGATATGCCTTCTTTTTTGCATTTGTAGTTGATTGCTATTTTTATTGATTTGACTAGTAGGTCTGGACATTGGTGATTTCTGGAAAATGTGTTATTAGAGGAGGTAATTGGAAGTTGGAAGACCTGGTTACCAGATTTTAGATAATAAATTATTTTCAAAAGGAGAATTAAAATAAGAACTTGACCGCAATGCCTTCAGTTCTTAGGTTGAATTATGGTCTGTTATGCTTTATAATTTGAAAGCATCACAAGTGACCTCTAGAAAGGGGAAGTTGATTAAATTTTCTACTTGTCAACAAAGAACCAGCAATAATCTTTTTCTCTGCAGAAGAAAGCGATAGCAAATGAATGATAAAAAAAAAAAAAAAATCACACTATGATGTACCTTTTTACATTCCATCACAAAACCAGATAAGAAACTAGTGTCCTTTCTTGCTTGTTTTTGTGCAATAAACTAAACAAATCCCATCAATTGCCATCATACAGATATCTGTGATTCTTTGTAGTTTCTCTTAATAATTTGATGTGGCTGGCCCACTAATTATGTAAATTATTAACATTGACCACCCTTACTTTTAAGTGGATTCCTATAATATCATCAGTCTACTTATTGCAGTCATCAGTCGATTTATTAAAATTAGATTTCTTTCTCCCCCCTCTTACAAACATTCTATGAGAGTCCAAAGCATTTTTTAATCATTAAAAGCCTATATCTGAATTAGTATAGAATATTGTGAGCTACTCTGTTGCATGCTTTCTTATGTGCTATGGACAAAGCCCCAAACACAAAAAGAAAGATATTTGTAGTTTCATAATGAAATTTGGCCTCCCTCCACCTGCAATGAAAATTCCTGGTTATGTTCCTTCTCACGTGAGGCTGGATTTGAGGCGTAAGCCTTAGATATTTTTTTAAACCATGTAATTGTTGTTATTCCAAACATGAAAGATAAAGAAAAGAACATGAACTAAAACCATATTCCCTTTGGTGATGTTTGTCTGATCTTCTCATGTTTACTCATTCCTCCATTATGCTTATTTATGTCTAAATATATTTATATATTCCTGGGTCTCTTCATTGTATCTCACATCTTTTAAAATTTTAATGCAAATACAACCTGCTCAGCTGACCTGTCTTGATGAGTGGGCTTCTATTGAAAGGGACCACACTAACTCGTTATCATTAGCTATCCAAGATCTGCGGGTTAGCACTCTCCATATTCCATTCACTGGAGGAGCCAAGGTATGTCAGTTGAAAAGTTCTGGAGGCTCAATTTTATAGAAAATGAGAAATCAATAATTTATCCAATCTACGTTTTTGCAGGGAGACATTGAAACTGTTAAGGCAGCTATATACTCAGCCGTTGATGTGATGCAGTCAATAAGATTCTCCTTATGTTCTGTACTTTCACAGGTGAGATTATTTCTGCTTCTTAATTTTCATAGTCTAGACGTCGTCAACATGAGATCGATAATTCTTTTAAGCTGTTCTGTCACCACCACCACCATCTTATAATTATTTTAGACAACAATAAGGTTCATTGACAGATCCAGCCCAAATAAACCTTTTCACTCACTTATTATGGTGATTCACAAACACTGCCACTATCCATAGAACACTTTTTTTTTAATGGATTGCCAATCGGAACTCATCGAGATGGATTGTACACTGATGAATGATAAGCACATAGCCATATATATAGGAAACTTGTGTATTGTGGCTTTACCCTTCAATACTGTGAGGTGGGTGGCTCTTGCAGCCCTCAAATGCAGCTTTTTCTTTGTGTCAGCCATTGTCTTTCAAATGAAAAATCTTCCATTAGAATAAAAACTAATCTTCTCTTTGGCATAAGGATATTAGGATGGGCTGGTTAAAACCCCTTAACGATCAACCTTTTTGCCAAGCCGATAGTTTTTGTGGCTTGCTTACTTTTTATTGTTACCCAATAACCTGTTTCACGTTCATTTAAAACATCATTGACAAATGAGGTATGGTCCCATCAGACGGAGAAAGAAAGGGAACCGGTTGGAATGGGGGGAAGCAGATGGCGAGGTTGCTATTTTTCCCTTCTCTTATTTATTTTTTTAAATTGAAATTATTTGTGTTTAACTGTTGTGGAGAAACTACTAAAACCAATTCAGGCCTTGTGTCCTTGCTTTTCCAAGCCTGCATGCACTTCCAATTGAATATTGAAATAATGTTCATTTGCTCACAACTATTTCCACATCCAGTAGATCCATGTGCACACTTTTGTTTCTTTCCAATAATTTACTGTTTAAGATCATTTTAAATGATTCAATTTGATTTGGTTGTTTGTATCTTACAGGTTCAAGGGATTAATTGCCTGGTTTTTGAACTTGCTGATGTAGCAGCCCAAGAAAGAGCCTTGCTTGATGAATGTGAATCACTTATGGCTTCTACAGCTGCAATGCAGGTGACAAAAGTGTTGTGTTATTATGACATTAAATTCTTAAATTTTCTTTTATCTTCTCATGCTCATTTATATAGTCATTACGAACCAACACAACTGTTGCATTATGAACATTAGCAAGAGCCATATACAAATTCCATATCTTGAATGTCAAGTGTCTTTTCATAGTTATGTTTTTGACTTCAGCGCTTTGTTAGTCTTCACGTATCCAAAAAATAGTGGTTGCTTAAAGCATGTTACTTTTGTTTCTAACTTTCTATGATGTTTAATTAACGGTTCCTAATTGTATCGATTAAGATAATACACCACCAAAGTGATAATCATCCTATTGTTGGTTTGGTTAGGGTTTCTTGTTATTGTTGAGACCTGATTCTACTTCCGTGGTCAAAGATTTGTGACATGCTGGCTTGTACAAGTCGGTTTTTAATAGTCAGAGCTCTTTAGTGCATGTATAGTATGGAGCATTAGGTCATACTCACAGTACAATAGGCAAGAATTTAGCTACTTTTCTTTAACATTTCTGGTATCATATAATCCACCTTTCAAACGCATCATTAGTGTCATCTAGCAGGCATATACAATAAGAAGAGTTTATTAAGTTACATCTAGGACCTGAGATTGATTCTCAGACTAAATCAAATTCCTAGCTTCGCTCCTTTCCATTGGAGTTAACCCTGTGGTTGTGGATGTGGTTGTATGCAGGGTGTTGTACGTAGATGGATTAAAATTTCATCTTCATAGGCTAACCTTATTTTTCTTCAATTTTAACTGTGATAGACATGTCTTCTCATGTCACTACTGCAACAAGTCAATAACCCTTCTTCAAACTCAGATTCGTTTATGTATGTTGTATGTAATAGTTGCTTGACTATATTTACTCGAGCAGGTGGACGAATACTGTCTTAGGACCCATCTGTTACAGTTGAAACAAGCTCAGAGAAATGGTGTGCCGCCGATGCTCGGGAACCATACATGACTCTCTTTTAACAACTCTACCTCTGCCTCCTTGGGGAGGATGACAAGAGACGCTACCTCAAAGTCGAGTTTTAGCAAGTGTATATTGAGAATTCTCTCACCTTTTGTTTTGCTTCTTTTTAGATAGAATTTGTAAGTTATTCATTTTCTTATTTTCTTTTCATTTACTGGTTCTATACCATGTTTAAGTGTATCTATGTTCTGTGTATTAAATTAATAGAAAATGATGTTAATGAATAATTGGTGTTCAAATTTGAAATAATTACTGAATACTCATGAAGAACATACAAAGACCGCAAATAATGTTTATTTTCTACTAATAAAAAAAAAAGCTCGACAAAGTCACGTGTATTCGAAAATAGTTAATAAGAGTACTTTCGATTGTTAGATTAAATAAGATTGAACCACGATGCTTACGTGTTTTTTAATAGGGTCTAGTAGGTGCCGGTGATTTTTGGGGCTCGAGGTTAATTTCAATAATTAGTCCTCAAAATTATAGTATGAATGCAAAATTTATAAATCTATTAAGGATTCAGTAGTTAACTTGTTAATTTAAATACTTAACAATAAAAAAACAAATAAAATGTATTATACAAAAGATTTATATTATAATCAAATCACAAAAACAACAATGTTCCAAAAAAAAAAAAAAGAAGAAGAAGAAGGAAAGAAGTAAAAATCTCGGGCCCCTCCAATGTTGGGCCTGAGGCCCGGGCCTCACTCGCCTCCATTGCAAAACCGACCCTGGGTCTAGTTGATAATTATACATGTATAATCTATAAATAATAATAATAATAAATATATAAAAGTGTGAAAAGAGGACATTTTTTAATTATAATATCCTTGTTAACATTGTAAATTTTCCTGTTTATCCTTAAATTAACGTGGTAGAATTTCATAAATGGAGATTCATCGTGATAAAGAAATATTCTGTGTATATTAATATTGTAATTAATAAATTAAAATGGATATTTATTGTCTGTAATACAGTTGTATATTGATAATCAGATATTAAAAATAATTTAATATATCATCAAATTAATTTTTTTTTTAAATTCACTTTTCACAATATCACTTTTCAAAAAATCAATGAAATAAAGAAAAAGCAAAATATTTAATCCACATAAACTTTACATAACAAATTACAGTAGAAACGATTTCTATCTTTCTTTTTTAGACGAAAAACAATTTCATTAAATCAAATAAAGAAATGATGGAATACAAGAAATCCAACGAGAAATACTCCTATCTAAGGTCAATCATGCTCTGTGTACATCATAGTGTACACTTTGTCACGTGTCAAGCTACCATTTAACAGTTTAAAAAAATAAATAGATTTTTCATCGATCACTCCTTGTCACCAGGGATGATGTACAAAAATAATGTACAAGTAACTTTATTTATCTAAAGTATCATGAGGGACTAGCATCTAATTTTCGATGCATTCTTATTATTAACATTTTTTTAATTAGTACATATCATCTCTAGTAACGGTTATTGTTCAAAAGTTCATTAGGACACTTATTTTCGCATCCTATTTTTAAAAAAAGACAATAAATACAAAAGTGTGACAGAGTATTTTTCTCTCAATTGAAAACATGCAAATATAATATATTCATCTTCAAATGTGGTAATAAATTAAACGTTCAATATATGAATTGACGAAAAATTGTTAAAAATACAAGTGTAATAAATAATTAAAGACCGAGGACAATAAGTATCATTAAAACGTGGTGTGATAAATAAAAATTGTGGCGTAAATATAATTAGCCTTAATCAAATAAAAAATTGAAGAAATTATTCCAATAATAACCCCACCAAAAATTTTGAATTTCCAATCACACCCCTCCAGGAAAGGGTTTTTCTCTCCTCTTGCACATATACCCTCTTGCACACCTCCCTCCTCCTCGTCCCCCTCCCGGTAGAGAGAGGAAATTCCACTCCTCTCTCTCTCTATACTCTATTTCTATCAATTTATCCGTTACACATAATAGGGAAATAAATCTATCTCTATATATAGTTATATGTAGATTATTTGTTTGTTGTTGTATAAGAGATTGCTTGGACGGCGTAAGATTTTTTTTTTTTTCCGATTTGCGAGGTATGCAGACTGATAAAACGGTGTTGAGCTTGAGACCTGGAGGAGGTTCCCGCGGCGGAAGCAGAGTTTTTGGTCCGCATTTCGAAGCGGCGGCGCCCAATTCTGATCTCCCGGTATTGCGTCCACATGGCGGTGCTCCTTCTCTAAAGGTTGAATTTTTTATTCTGTTTTGTAAGATCTAGGATTTTTGATCAGCTATGAATGGTTTTGAACCCGAAGTTAGATTTAATTTTTTGGTTTTCCGGATGTTGTTGTGTAGCTATTTTTTCATGACGTGTAGTCATATGCGTGTTTTATTTGTATACATGTTTAACGAATCGTTTTGTTATGTAATGGTTTACCAACTAGTTTAATGTTTCATTGGCACCGAACTTTACACCTCGTCATGACTTGAGCTTCCCAATGGCCACTGAACTTAACTCCACTAAACTGGCCACGGATGGATTCCGTCCGTGGTTGTGTCTATGCGGGGATGGGGATGGAAATGTGACGTGGCAGTTAAAATTCTCCACTCGTTAAGAGACTTGCACACGTGGATGCCAAATCACCAAACAATTCCTTACCTATATGAAGTTAAAAATCTTTCTGCAAATTTAGCAATACTTCAGCACACATAATTGTGTTTTGCTTCTCGTGATTGGTAATGGCTAAACATGCTTTGGAGTACTGAAGAGATGATATTTAGATATCAATTAAGTTTTCAACTATTTCTCCTAATTCTAGTGGCATTAAAAGGTTATACCGCGTATGTATTTCTTGGGTACTTAAGTAAGCTTTAGTTTTTTTTTTTTTTTAAATTTACTTTACTTGTTTTTGAGCCTTAAGCAGGGATATTGAATGGGAGTTGGTTATGTTTGACTTCTTAACTTTTGACAGTGCATTTAAGTTGTGTAGTTGCTCTAAATATGAACCTAAAGTAAGAGATAAGCTCCAGGTGTGGATGCGAGGAGTATAAGGATATCCGTAAAGAAACACGTGGATATAGAAATGCACTTGGAAGTTTTGCTTGATATTATGGTACTGTTGGTTGTATAATATATGAGATTTTGTTTCTCTGTTCACCTGTGATGCTGGATTTTACCACATTATAATAAATGGGGTAAATATCTGTACAAACCATACATGTGAGGCCCATCTATTACATTATCCTTGCAATTTCTAATACTTAGATGTGGAAAGTTTCTTTTGTTGAAATGTGAAATCTCTTAAAAATTTTAATTTATCCAAAATTCAAGTGTTGTACTTAAAGGTGGAGGTGGTTGAAAATTGTCACATCATAAGCTTTCCAAGTCTTTGGTCCTCTTGTGTTCACAGTACCCACCACTATATTTGGTAAAGTTTGCTTGATAGACCACCATCATCATTTTGTGCAACCTCATGGTGGCATGTATTTTCTTCGGCAGTTTTTATCGTTTATTGTAAGCTGTTTACCACTCTATTTTCATATAAATCACAACCATATCACTTTTGATTAGTAATCTGTGTTTCATTCACTTGTTATACTGATTGTTTATTATTGCTGTTGATCGCTACTAAACTCCGTTTCTTTTAATTACATTATAGACTGGAGAATACCGATTTGAGGGCCGTGAGGGCATCCGTTATACCCGAGAACAGCTGCTGCGGCTAAGGGAGGTAATGCTGCTTCTTGACATCATGCTTAAATTTCCAGATGATCTTTTTCCCATATTAGATGAGGTTTATATCTTTCCATCTTCTGTTTTATCACTAATTCTGGTGGCCTGGCATCATAAACATTGCTTAAAGTTAAATCTAGACTCTCTCTCTCTCTCTCTCTCTCTCTCTCTCTCTCTCTCTTGCTTATGTTATCTTTCCAGCTTATGTTTAACATTAGTTCTGGTGGCCTGGTTTCATAAACATAGCTTAAAGTTGAATCTAAGTATCTCTCTCCTCTGTTTCTATTTCCCTTGTTTTATGTTGTTGCCTTTCCAGTGTCTGTGTATTTCTTTCTAGATGAACCATTAGGCAAGTTTAGGGCTGATTCTTTATTCTTATTTGCTCATTGGGCAATTTTTCTTCAGGGATGGAGAATGATGCATTTTGCTGTATTTCTATTGTTCTTTCATTGAGTAATCCTTTCAACTGTCACGTCCAGCATCCCTTAGATCTGCCACTTCTATTTTGTCAACCTTTTGCATGTGCACATAGTTATATTGTGTTTTTTCACTGTTGTTGAGATTTACTAGTTACATTCTTCGATACTGTCGTTAATTGCTTTCCTGCAGTCTGATATGGCTGATTATATTTCTGCAGGTGGTCAACATCTCCGAAGAAATTCTGAAAGTTAAACAAGAAGTTGAAGCTGAATTTTCTGGTACTGATCCAAGCTGGGGTCGTGGAGAAAGCAATGTGAGTTTGTATGGGCTTTGATCACAAAAACATCGGTCTTTCCTATTTTATCCAAACTTTTACAACTATGTTTGGTGTTTTTGTTCTTTCTTTTTTTGTTTCTTGAGTATACATCTTTTTGCAATTTATAAAAATTGATGGATGCCATTAATTCATCTTTACTTTTTATTTTCTTGGTTGCATCCTTTGACGATAATATAATAGGATATGATCTGCTTTGTAATAGGTTCCAAATCAGGCTCAGGGTCGTTATTCTGAAACAGACAACCGCGACTGGCGGAATCGGCCTGCACAATTTCCTGTTCCCGCTGAGGAGAGATCCTGGGAAGTTATTCGAGACAGAGAATTTGGTGGCCGGTTTGATTCAAGGCAACAAGATGTAAACCAATACAATAGGCAAGAGCAACTGAGCTCTCAGTTTGCAAGATCACAAAACCAAGGGGTAATTTAAGATAATCCTTGATTCTGGTGTTTTCTTTGCACTTGATCTTTGTTTCTGAGTGCCTGTGTGTACTAAAAGCATAAATGGGAGTTGTTTTTAAATGGTTTAAATTATAAATAGATAGAAATGTTTTGTAGTATTGTGGGTCCCACGAAATGTGGATAAAAAGTGGTTTGGCCAATAATAAACAGTAGCCAAACATGTTCTTAGTATATGATTCCAATCAACAAGCTATCATGTCATTTTCTTTTGTAAAACATAGAAAAAAATTTATTAATGTTTGCATGAAAGATCTTGCAATTGCTATTCGTTATATCTTGTTTTGTTACTGAAATCGTTTAATCCGTACTTGCGTTGTTAAAAATTTCAATGCTTCGAAAACATTCTCAAGGCGTAGCCTCCAGGCTTAAAATTCGACAGATCAAATTTCATTCATATCTCTTGCAGATCATCAGGTCAAATAAGTTACGCACATCCAATGAGTTTTAAATTATGGTGTCAGCTCATCCTCTAGATTCCATGGTTACACGGTCTTAAGGAATCACTGGTTTTGTGTGACGATGGAATTTTAGATCGTGTACAGCTGGCATTGTGGTCTGACAATTTGGACAAAGAAATCTAGAAATCATGTCGGATCGGATCTTACAAATCATGAACAATGCTTAAACCTTCGAAAATCTTCAAAGAAACTTCTCTATTATAATCAAAAGCTTCTTTATTCAAACGCACTGAACTTTAGTTTGTATTTAAAAAGACTCTTAGTTGGATGCTTACTTTTTCACCATATCAATTTTTTATCCTCTAGGATTATTAAAAGAAAAACTTGTTTCACGAAGCTAAAGTGGAGTACTTGTTTATGTTGTGGTATCTTTGGCAGGTGTGGTCGTGTAATGTTTTGTTTAAACAAAGATGAGCAAATTTTTGTTGTCTATGAAACAGGGAGGACCTACTCCTGCTCTAATCAAGGCTGACATGCCATGGTCGGCTCGAAGGGGAAATCTTTCTGAGGAGGAGCTTGTATTGAAGACGGTGAAGGGGTATTCCATTTTGTTTAACTATACTCATGGAATGTGCATAATGTCATTTTGCATTTTTGATACTTTTTTTGATTGCTCGATCATGAAGCTCAAAACTTTGGACCACCTAATGGTGTTACTTATAGCAGTAATTTTTTTTAATTGCTCGATCATCAAGCTCAAAATTTCGGATGATCTATTGGTGTTACTTATAGCAGTCCAGCCTTGATCTGTCACCAGTGTGTTATTCTTGCTTGGCACATGCCACTACTGTGGTTGAGATCCTTAAAGAACAACCCTTTTGTGCTCAGCTCGGCCCTAAGCTCCTTTTTTATTTTTTCTAATTAAATTAACAAAATAAGCCAAAAAGAGAAATTATTTTTTAAAAAAATAATAAAATAAATTAAATATGAAGCAAAAAATGAGCTGGTTCGTGGGCCTCATGAGTTGAGCCTGAGCGGCTCGTGAAAAATATTTTGAGCTTAGCTTGGCTCGTCTCAAAACAAGCTCGTGCCGTCCATTGCCAGCTCGTGCCGTTTGCCACCCCTACTTTTAGTTGTATAATTTCTGGACATCCTTTTTGTGTAAAGAATTGACGTTACATACTATATTCTTGTTGCAGCATACTGAACAAGCTGACTCCTGAGAAATTTGATCTATTGAAGGGTCAATTGATTGATTCAGGGATCACAACGCCTGATATCTTAAAGGTCCTACGTTTAAAACTAAATCCTGCATGGAAACTCTTTTTCTTCTTTAATTTGCATTGCACATTCCTTTGAAATTCCTTAATAGAGCTTATGTTGTCTTTTATTTCTGTATAGGGAGTCATATCATTGATATTTGACAAGGCTGTGCTGGAGCCGACATTTTGCCCCATGTATGCGCAACTATGTTCTGATCTAAATGAGAAGCTTCCCTATTTCCCTTCTGATGAGCCTGGTGGAAAAGAAATCACATTTAAGCGAATCCTTTTGAATAACTGCCAAGAGGCATTTGAAGGGGCTGACAAGTTGAGGGAAGAAGTCAGGCAGATGACTGCTCCTGAGCAAGAATCAGAACGAAGAGATAAGGAAAGGTTGGTCAAACTCCGTACACTTGGAAATATCCGTCTAATTGGGGAGCTTTTGAAGCAGAAGATGGTTCCAGAGAAGATTGTTCATCACATTGTCCAGGTTTGCTCTGTCTCTCTCATGCGTACATGCTTGTGCCCTAGTTCTCTTTCTACCCATTAACACTCTCTTCTCGATTTGTTGTTTCTGCCTTTTTCTGTCTCATAATTTCTAGATTATCTTACGTAACATGGTTTTGTGACAGCAACTCTTAGGACATGATACCAAGAGTTGTCCTGCAGAGGAGAATGTTGAGGCCATATGTCAGTTCTTTAACACCATTGGTAAACAGCTTGACGAGAACCAAAAATCAAAGCGTATTAATGACATGTATTTCAATGGCCTGAAGGAATTGTCAACAAACTCTCAGCTAGCCGCACGACTGAAGTTTATGATTTGTGATGTTATTGATATGCGTGCAAATAAATGGATCCCCAGACGGGAAGAGGTGAGCCTTCCCAGCATATAAGTACCCTTCTTCATGGTCTTTTTGGTTGCAAAGTTTGTCACAGGGTCTCCTACTCTTATTGTGCAGGTGAAAGCCAAAACTATCACTGAGATCCACTTGGAAGCTGAGAAGAATCTGGGGTTACGTCCAGGTGCTACTGCTAGCATTAGAAATAGCCGACCAGCTTCTGGTGCTCAAGATAGTTTTAGCCCAGGTGGCTTCCCAATGAATCTGCCTGGTGCAGGTGGTATGATGCCTGGAATGCCTGGAACAAGAAAGATGCCTGGAATGGACAGTGACAACTGGGAAGTTGTTCCAAGGTCTCGGTCAATGTCAAGAGAGCATGTTTCAACAGCTCAACCTGCTGGCCGTGCTCAACTGCCACTATTTGGCAAGTCTTCGTCATTAAACCAACAATTTCTACCTCAAGGTAGTGGTGGTTTCGTGAGCAGTAGACCTAGTGCCTTCTCGCAGGGTAGTGGTGCACCCCCTCCATCTCTCCCAGCTAATTACGGAGGATTTAGTACGGAACCTGGATCTCATGCTCCTGCTCCTGCTCCATTTAGACAGGCTCCACCAGCGTCAGTGGCACTAGCTAATGACAAACCAGTGGCTCCTGCCCCAAGATTGAATCCAGTTGAACTCAAGAAAAAAACAGTTTCTCTTCTGGAGGAATATTTTGGCGTCCGACTTGTGGATGAAGCATTACAGTGTATTGAGGAGCTGAAGTCTCCCTCCTACCATCCTGAAATTGTCAAGGAGGCCATTTCCCTTGGATTGGAGAAGAGCCCTCCATGTGTGGAACCTGTTGCAAAACTTCTTGAATACTTGTTGGCCAAGAAAGTCCTTACTCCTAAGGACATAGCCACTGGATGCCTCATCTACAGTACACTGTTGGATGATCTCGCCGTTGATTTACCTAAAGCGCCAGCCAATTTT
The DNA here is from genome assembly GCA_903798255.1 of Fraxinus quadrangulata. Taxonomy (NCBI): domain Eukaryota; kingdom Viridiplantae; phylum Streptophyta; class Magnoliopsida; order Lamiales; family Oleaceae; genus Fraxinus; species Fraxinus quadrangulata. The sequence goes on along the minus strand of CAIGRB010088449.1, from coordinate 80,509 downwards.
GGCGGGATTATTGGGGGACTCATTTTGGCCGGTGCCTTGGACTTCAAGGCAGTCACAGAAATCCTGAAAACAATAAGCGATGACTACTTCCAAAAAGCGGTATTTGCCTCCATAATGAAAATTATAAGTTCTAGCCCTACTGGAAAGGGAATTTTGGATTCACAAGCATCTGATATTACCGCCTGCCAGAGCTTATTTTAGGGCTGCTATACTTTGTTCTTGGAGGTAATGCTAGTGTGTTACAAAACATTATAGAGACAATTATGAAATGAAAGATTTTGGTTCTCGGGTAGGCTGTGGCCTAACCATTGGGCCATTGATGCCCGAGGAATGAAGGGTCCTTTATATGACCCCCAGTTGTTTTTGTATTTCATTAGTTTTTCATTTATTTGTTGAGTTGACTTTATTATTTTGTTAATCTTTCTTCATATTTCCATTTTTCTAACGAGAATGCTATTATTTTTTATTTATTTATAATTGTTCTGTCCAAATTTTATTTGATTTTACGATTTCTCCATCAATTAAATATTTATTTCTCTAGTTAAACTCTATTGAAAATGATTTTTATCACTTCCATAGTTTCATTTTCCCTTCCTCTCGTCTTCCATTTCCGGTTTCATGCAAGCGAGTTGTAGCCTCCAATTTGAATTGAGGATGAGTTTTTGAGGTTAGCTCTCCTCGTGGGTCGCGACCCTTCGTTCCAATTGTTGTAGCATGTGTGTCGTTCGGGGCATAATGGACACAATGACCTAGGGCGATGCGCTTGTTGTGCTATTCTTTATATGGAAAAAACTCAAAAAGAAAAATATTTCCTCCAGTCTCCAAACTACAACTGTGAGAGAAGTCCACTACTCAAATCACTTTTGAGCTGTAAAATAGCAGATTGGGAAACTCTCGCATGTCCCTTAGCAATAAGGGTCCGTTTGATTGTGAGAGTGAAATTTGGATCAGGGAATTGAATTGGTTAGAATTATTTTCATGAGAATTGTCAATTAATTGTGTTTGATTAGTATAATTTTTCATGTGGAAAATATTGAAATTATGGATTTTTTGATGTTCATTTGACTTTGTTTTAAATGGAAATTGTCCATTAAAGAGAATTTTTTTTTTACAATTAGAGATATAATTTGTTTTTATTGCCAAAAAAAATAAAAATGTTGGAAAAAAAAGCCACCAAATAAGGTGGGAAAGCAAATTCAAGAAAAAATTGGAAAATGAGTCAAAGTTGGAAAGTCAATTACCTAGAAAATTTTGGCTATCAAACGGGGCAAAAATGTGAAAAATGAAAAATATTTTTCAACTTCCAAAAAAAATTTTACACATCAAACAGGGCTAAGTGAAAATATAAAGAAAACTAAGGCCACCTCTCTGTATAAATATTGAATACGACGAAAGCTCATACCCATACCCAAATCTCGTCCCCAATGGACACCCAAGCACAGCAAACGAAGGGCGATGCAAATCAACACCTGAAACTCGCGATAGCAATGGCGATTCTCAAATACAAGCGACTGAAGAAGCCCAATGATGGCGATCCTCAACTTCCTTGTAATAATGCATCTGAATCGGACGTCATTAGGTGGAAACAGAAGGTTTTTCGACTCTGTATATATTACTTGTGTGCATGGATGGGTGATTTCAATGAATTGACAGAAATGCTGATTCTAGAATTTGGAAATTTTAGGCCAAAGAACGGAAGGCTGAAATTCTCAGACTTAAGGAAGATCTCAGACACGCTGAAGGTTAGGCCCCCCTTTTTTATCATTCATTTGTACATAATGCAGTCACTGTGTGTGCGTGTTTGTTTGCTTGCGCAAAAATAACACTACTACGATATATTGATCACGGAAATTTGAATTTTTGGTGTTTGGTGATACTATAAATTTTACGTTAGTTTATTTGAAGTAGATGGAATTCAGTATGATGTATTTCCACAAAGTGCGTCGTGCAAATGCTATTTCTTCGACACGTTTGGGGAATTAAGCCCTAAGCTTTCCGATGATGGCTCTGAATCCAATCAATGGAGATTTAAGGATGTGCTGCGTCGGAGATTTCTTAGACAAGGTTTTCTCTCACCTTTTATTCTTCAAACCTTTAATGTTGAATGTTATATCTTCTAATCAATTTTTCCACCCAGCTTCTAGTACTGTTTGTCTTTTATATTTCTTCTTTGCTGAAGTTCAATTAATTTGGACATTTGCAGTGAGATTAAGTGAGAGAAAGAGAAAACAACTTGGTGGCTTGACAGATCAAACATGTATTTCAGGTGAAACTGCAATGTAATTCATTGGTTGTGTGTATATACCCTGCTAATTGACCGGATTAATGGGAAGTGCTTGTAAAGTACTTCAGATTTAGTAATTTGAACCCCCAAAGAATTTGAACTGTTTGTTTTAGATATATAAACAACAATTTTTTTTTTTCTTTGATGAATTCAGTGTTCTTTTTATATGGGGTCATTGATCACCAGTCACCACGCATTAGGACTGTAAATGTGGATATGGATCGGATTTGATAAGAATAATTATCCGAACGATCCAATAATCCAACGGATATTTGATTGTTAAATCCATATTCGATTTGCTATGTTATCAGATATTCAATCTGATAATCTAATACAAAATTGAAGAAATTAGGAAGATAATTTTTTTATATTAATCAACTTCTAAGCCCTAGACTTTAAAAGGCCACGATAGTTTTTTACCCAATTCTTGGCCCACCTATTTATAGATTGCATGTGATATTCTAGTGGGTATCCGACGTGGGAAGTGGAAAGTTGGGAACAATGAAAGCAACTCCAACTGTTGGCTCCTTTGTTTGTTTAATTTATAAAATAAATAAATAAATAAATAATTTTTTTATCATATTTTAATTAATAAAAAATTAAAACTCTCTCAATAATTCAATTAACAATATTATACTATTATCTAATATTATTTATTATTTGAGGATTATGTGTAAAGTATAATACAAGTTTCAAAATGAAAAAAATGATATGTAACAAATTATGCGATAATATATAAAATATATCATATTATTATAACAAATCGGATCAGATTGACCTATATCCATTTTTGCTTTGTTCAGTTAACGGATTATCGGATTTTGATCTTATTCAGCTTATCGGGTTGAGACCCTAAATCCATCTTCATTAATTTTATCGGATTCGGATCAAAATCCAATCCATTGACAGCCCTACCCTGCATGAGTGGATTTCTTACAATTTCCGAATATTAATTCTAATTTTTTAATAGAAATACTTGAAATGTGATAGGAACACTTGAATTTTTGCTCATCCTTGAAACCAGGGAGTATATGTTCTATTAAGCATGCAACAGGCTAAACCCTTCTTTCACTAGAAAACAGGAGAAATTCCACGGTGAAGATTTACAGAGCATACTTATTTGATACTTCTGTGTGTATTCTAAAATTGTCAGCAAAATAGAACTTAAGTTTTTGTTCAATCATTCCCCCCCCCTCTTTTTTGTTATTTTTATTTTCTTCTTCTTTATGTTTATGTTGCAGAATATGCTAGTGAAAATGAATTGGAACAACTGAGGGCTTCAGTAGATTTTCTGGTGGAACTTTGTGAGACTGTCTCTCCTCTCAGAGTGTGGCTCTGTCTATTCTTCCTTTATGGCTCAATCTAGATTTTCGTGAATATTAAAATTTGAACTACCATTCTTAGTACCATTGTTTTGGCTATTCCTCATCCATATTTTTCAGGTCGAGGAGAGTAATTTTAAGAACTGGTCACACCAAGCCGTTGACTTCATTCTTGGTAGGATATTTTCTTTTCAATTGTCCTTTCTGTTCCTAAAGCGTGAACCACAGTAAAATTAGGAGCTATATCTACCTCCAAATCACCAAAATGATGCATAATGCCCTCTATATGCAGATGAACAGAAGTATTAACTGTGTAGAACTGCAATAATTGCTAATCTTTCTTTCCTTGCTTGTGGGGTAAATTCTAGACGTTGGGTGCTGTATACTAGTCGGTGCTATTTCTCATTTCTCAACTCAAATATTACCAGCTGCAATGGGGCTGTAATTTACTAGATGAGTAACTTTGGATGGATCTTTCTTAGCGTGCACATTTCATTCGTAAAACATTAGCTTGTATGAACATGAGACTAAAGGATTGTTGAAAAGTAACTAATCAGACTTCTTCTATTGTGCTGTTCTAAATCTTGAAAAGAATAACACCAGCAAACACATGCTGTCAAACTCCTTTGAAAAGCTTATCAATAATTAATATAAGAATATTTATTTTCTTGAATTCCTGGTTAGTTTTCTGTGAATATGATCATTATATTTTTTCCGAAGCTGCATGGTTTCTCTATTAGGGATAAATCAGACTGCATCATTAGTTCTTCCTAACTTGTGTCCGAGACTGTCCATGCCTTTTTGTCTTGCCTTATCTTTTCTTATTTTTGTTCCAAAATATAATATTACCTATTTCAATTGTCTTGTGCTACTGATTTGGTTTTGTGAAGACACATTAAACACTCTGTCATCAATGGGAATGGAAGAAGTAGCCATTGAAAGAAATATCAGCAGCTTAATCGTGCGATTGGTGAGAAGAATGTGTAATGCACCACAAGATGGTAAATCTTTAATTATCGTTCTACTTAAATTTTATGTTTTCCATTACATTTCTGTCATAGTAATTTTGCTTCTAGATGCATTGTTATAATTAGATACATTTTTCCATAACCTCTCCCAGCAACAGGAACCAAGAGTTCTATGGGTTTGACAAATGATTTCACATCAGTTTATTTGATCATTTTGCCTCTAGAGTATTTGTCAATTTCATCCAATTAATTTCTTTTTCTGTTGTTTACAATTTCTATTTTCCAGAATCACACCACTCAACCAATAATGTCCAGTTCTATGTTCAGCATTTACTGCGTAAGCTTGGAAGCAAGGCTTATGTTGGCCAACGTGTGATCCTTTCTGTTTCTCAGAGAATTTCTATAACAGCAGAAAGTTTACTCTTCATGGACCCATTTGATGATGCCTTCCCCAAAATGCATAATTGTATGTACATAATGTAAGATTTACTTTATCATATATGTCGCATTTGTGCTTAACATTATTATTGATTGAATCTTCATGTTTTTAGTTTCATTTGATATGACTCTAGATTATTTTGATAGCGTTTGAATAGTTAGTAGTTGTATGGAATCCCTTTTTACTACAGTATCTTCAAATTGAGTGCTTTGGGAAAATGTGATGAGAACCAATTGGCTATTAGAGTACTATAATTTACGCTATAATGGTTAGTAGATAATTGTGCAGTATGGCTGTTTACTTAGAGCAATATCTTTCTCAGTACACACGTTTTACATCTGGCTAAGTAATCATATCCTTCTCTTACGTCCACTAAAAAATTACAGCGATAAAGGACTTATTTTGAGTCTATTTAGAATAATCTTTTAGCATAGATTTCATGCATTCTTTTTGTCCGAAATATTTGGTCTTTCTATCACTTTGAACTCCTGGGTTCAGTTTCTGAACTTACGTCACCAGTTGTGTTTACTTGTTTTGATATCTCAAGTTCTCAAGTTATTATATCCATTTGAATTTTCCTAAATTTCTTGGCTGAATTTGAAAATTCGCACTCTTAAATAGGTAAAAAGCTCCAGTGTTTTGGTTGGTATCTTAACATCATTTTCTAAGAAGCGGGTGATTTGATATTAGTAGCTTCATCCAAAAGTTTAAGCTATATGTTTTATCTTCAACATTTTTAGTCGTACATTTTTTTAATTTCTTTTTCTCTTCCTTTGGTATTTCATTTACAGGTTTATAGCCTGTAGTAACACATTTGCAATTCACGTGTTCACATTAATTATTTTCAGTCCTTTTGGATGATAATGCATGCTTGGTCTCCCAGTGCCTTCACGTGCATACAATATGATACTCAAGTATATACAAAAAGTGAATGGACTTACTTATCATTTAGCATTTTTCAGGTTTCTTTTGACACAATTGTGATGTAAATGGCAGGATCCAGCTTATTGAGTTTCTGGTTTCAGAATACTTCTTAACTTGGTCAAAGAGTGAAGCCTTCGACTTAAGTATGTGTTTCTTTTTAGCGTTACTTATTTCCTCAGGTCATCCTCATGACACAATATGGTAATTGCAACAATCATATTACTGCGGATGTGTACAAGGCTACAAGTAAAATTTGATTTAGAACCAACATCCTCGTGTCATTCTTGTTCATGACAGTTTTAGTTGTTGTACTACACAATTGGTATCAAATTGATTTGGTATGATGTAACCATGTAGAGCTTTTGGAAGAATGGGTGACATCTCTTTGTCACGCTCGAAAAGCTTTGGAGCTCTTGGAGAGCAGGAATGCACTGTATATCCTATACATGGATCGCATAATCGGGGATTTGAGTAGACAATTTGGTCAGGTTTCCTTTCTCCAGAAACTAAAACCAGATATTCTTGCTAAATTGTTTAGCTGACTCTTGCATTTTCTACATTGTAAGTTGACACGTCTCGAGTACATTTCAATATATGATGCATTGTCTTATTTCTCATTAGGATTATTGCTGAAATGCTACATTGTTGCAGATATGTGAAACGTATACTGTAATTAACAAAACCATGTCATTTACAGAACTCGTGGTTTGTTATAGAAAATTTCCAATATATCTCACTTTATTAAACGATTAATAATATTTCCTTGTCATGATTACACTTTAATGTTTGATATGATAAATTACAGTTTTATTACATACATTTTTTTCCCCAATCTTATCCTTTATATTATTGTTATTCTAATAGCACATACATTATTTAATTCTACACAATCTAACTTACCAATTCGGGAAACCATGACATAAAATATGATTAGTAGTCCATTTTAACATACCTACCCAAGTAAGTTGCATCAGATTAAAGCACATTGATAGTTTTATATAAATACATCATATTTTAATTAAAAGTTGATAAAATGTGCCATTGAAAAATTAATAAAAGTTGTGGATTCTATAAAATATGTGGTTGAAAATAAATTTGAGGATAAAAGTTGTGGGTTTAATTTAATTAAAATGCGATTGAAGTCGGGCAGGATACAAAGAGCACAAGTGGTTGCAAGATTTAGATATTGTTTATTTTCTATGTTACAAGCACAAAGCAACAACTAATAGCAAACTATATCTCCTTTAATACTAATTGCCAATTGTTACTAACATATAATGTGTGTACAAAGTGCTTGTCCGAAACTAACTATTCCTCTAATTCCAAAGATTTACAGAAATCTACAGACTACAAGATGAGAAAAAAAGCAAACAAGAAGAGACTTTTTCGAAGTTCTTATGCTAATAGGTCCCTTACCTTTACAAATGAAACTTTCAAAAACTCAATGCAACACTGTCCTGCCATGAAATCTTCCTCTTCCCCACACCGGATGAACCTTCCCCGGCATTCCTACACATAGACAACTTCAAGTCGTTCTGATCATCCTTTACAGCGCTAATTAAACCCATTTTTGCTTCCTCAAACTTCGATGGTTCAAAATTACACTGGAAATCCTCATCTCCAGTCTGTTGAAAAGAACTTCGTTATTATAAACTTTGCAGTTAATAACTTGATGAAGTCAATAGTTATTAGTTACATACCGAAACTTCATTTAAGTCGAAGAGTGGAGCTCGACTTGGCATGTAAGCTTCTTTTCCACTTAGATCACTTTCCCGGTTCAAATCAAAAGCCACGGTTGAGTTCCTGAGACCAACATCATTAGCTCGTCGTATTCCTTCCTTCTGGTTCAAATCAAAGGATGGGATCGTGCATTGCACTATGGTTTCTTTCCCACAGTTTATCCCTCCTCTGTTATTCCTATCAGAAACAAGAGTCGAAATAGGATCGCTAGCTTCCTTTCCACCATGTAATACTTGCTCACGTTTCAGATTATTAAACAGAGATGAACTGCGTCGAGAAGGTTGTTTTCCAATACTAAGTTTCCTGTTGCATTTTGCGTCCGGGATAGAGGAAAACTCGGATAAAGTGGTTCCCATTCTGCTGAAAAAATGTTCCTCCTTGTTCTTAGTTTTGTTAACTAAATTTAGTGGTGGTTCAATTTGCTGTCCTTGTGATGAGTTGAAACTCTTCGTTTTCAGTAGCCATTTGTATCTTCGTCTTAAAAACCTGCAGATTACAAGGAGAGTCCAATTAACGCCCGAAGAACCGGTCCAACTGCATTTACCACACAGATTATTAGGATATGGAAATCTTCATAATACGGCAAAAGTCGCATACCGAACTTCGGCTGCCAGCATCAGCTTCCTCTGTTTAGCAGCATCCAATTTATTTCTGATAACATCACCCTCCTGCAAATGGTATGATAATGAACTAGCCATCTACCATCAACTACTGACTTCTTTATCAATACGAAGGACTGACTATGACATTTAAAGTTCATCAAAATTCAGACAAATAGGGAGAACCTCATAAATATTCACCAAGGAAGAGAATATCTTACAACAAAAAATAATATGAATTTGCTTCTGGAATGGAAAATTATGGAGAATGCAATATAAGATGTGCTAAATCCAATGGCAAAGGAAAATTGTTATCAAAAGGACTTCAGAAATATCTGTCATACAATAGTTTGATCAAAACATGCAGAAACTACAAAACCAAAGAGTAGTACACAATAGAATTATATAACGGTTCAAGCAATCAAGTAAACAACAATAAAACTTCAATTTCCAAAATTTTCTATAATTTTAGAGTTGACTGTAAGAATCTTTATCTGCAGTTAAATAGAAGGAAAACAGATCGAATTCATCAGACATTTTTGAACCACCAAAAAACCCTAAAAGCGTCTGAAGAAAACAAATCGAACTTCCAATAAAGAAACCTATATAAAAATGAAGCAACCAGGTTCTTGAAATAAAGCAAAGAAAACCAGAACCACCAAACAATACCTTCTGCAACTCTCTATAGTCTTGCATGAGAGCCTGATGCTTGAAACTGGAATTAGCATTCTGATACAAACCAACACCAAAAAATGGTTTTGAATCCAAAGAAATCCCTTTCATCTTCTTAAATATCAGACCCGAAAAAGTAATGATCAACTGATCAAGAAGCAGATGATATTTGTATTGTGATAGAGATGAATATAATTAAGAGGTGAAGAAGAAATGAAGAAAGGCTTTTGTATGAAGAAAGGCAAGATATAATAGAGAGAAAGAAAGAGATAGAGATCAATAGAAGGTAGGTTCTTTCTCTGCTTCCTGTTATCTCTGCGGAAAAACTTTCTGACCAAAACAAAGCCCCCAAAAAGCCCACAAATTAGGCAAAAATATAAAAATGCATTTCTTCTTGATAAGACAGTGAAATTGACGAAGATGGCTCTCTCTGTGTATATACATGTATATACTTCAATTGTTTTTGTCGTAAATTTTGGTCCAGATGGGGCCATGGGAGAGTGTTGGATGGCGTGGATAGACTCTTTCTTTCTTTGTTTTTGACGAAGAGAGTGCGTGGAGTTTTCCTCTCTTTTCTTTCTGGTGATATAGGCATAGGCATAGACATCGTAGACATTGTGATATAAAGAGAAAATGCTGAGATTGACGTTGAATAGGTGATGAAAAAGCAGTACACACACACACACACTGTGTAAAACTATAAAGAGAGAGGGAGGAGGAAATGTGTAGGTGGCGTGTCCTGTTTTTAGGCTTTGGTAGGGACGTTAAGTGTACAACGAATTTTTCATGCGAAACGTATTTTGACCTAAGAATTGGTTTGCGATTGTGATACATATACATAACAATTTATATGATAATTTATTAACAAATGATATGACATGATTTAATTGTATCAAAATTTCATCAATTAAATAATTTCATCACTTATATTTTGATACATCATCAATAGTTGTGTATAAGAAGCATTTTCTATTGGTATGTTATAACAAATGAAAAATATAATTTCAATAAAAAAAATTCCTTGGCTCGGCCTGCCCCACCAAGGAACAAATTCATGGGGTTGTAGGCTTGTAGCTCGGCTGGCCCCACGTGCGAATTGAACTGAACCAAATTGTAGGCAAGCCGAGTGGTTCGACTCGCTCCACATCCCACCTCTAGACTTTGGTATGTAATGGCTATTTTGAATGTGATTCACTTCCTTTTTTATTTTTTTCTTCAACATTCATAGGGAGTTTCACATAAGTCCTCAATCTATACTCGAATAACAATTTGGTTCCCAACTTTTAAAAATATGTAAAATAATCTTCAACTTTTGTAGTTGAACAATAAAAAGACTATTCAAATAGAATTAAGCTAGTTGTACAACTAGTTTGACATCTTTTGAGGTGTCAAAATGGAGACTATTAATTTGAATAAGTGTTGTTAAAATCAATGATAAAATTGTATGTCATGTCAAATAGTGTAAACAAAGTTGTCAAGCATAGTGCAGCAAAACTGATTCAAGTATTGTGAAAATGTCACTTAACCTTGTGTTGAAATGTGTTTCACTTGTTCTATACATTATACACCAGCAATAGTTGAGAAATCGAATCTAAATTGTTAAGTTGAACATGTGGTTCATGTGGCTATTTATTGAATAATTGAACATTCTCTCATCGAAAAATAATTGTATAACAATAATGAAAGTTTGAGATTGATTGGCTAACTTCAAAAGTTGGGATTTGAATTGCTTCCTTTCAAATATTAAAAACCAACTTGCTATTGCACATATGTCCTCAATCTTTGTTTATTATAGCACTTATATTCTTAATTTTTTTCCCGGCTTTTTTATCATCAACATTCCATCATCTAGAGCATTGAAGATACGACACACTTGGAGCTAGTCTTGTAAAGATATGACACAACTCAAGTTGTAATGGAAGCTTGACGAGAATGAAGAATTATAACTTTAAGTACAATTTGAATTGAATGACCTCTATTCTAGTAACTTCTACCAAGGATAAACTGGTGATGATCAACTTGTACTAGCATTCGAACTTTCTTAAAGCTATGAAACTGTTGAAGATTTTGGCAAATCTTTGCCGGCCAAGAATGTCTTAAAAAGAATAAAAGCTCTCCTAGGCTGAAACAATGGTACTTCATGTCCCGCTCCTCTAATTGTTGCAAATGTTAGCCCATTATAAACCTCTGTCCACCCTCCTACCTGTATGTATATAAATCAAGTTAGTTTAGCATCAAGATTCTGTACTAAATAATGTGCATTTTTACTACCTGACTAGCAGAGTACCAAGGGTACCATGGAGTCTTGACTTTGAGATTTAGATGGCTCAAGGAAAATCGAGTTGCAGTAACTGGTACTACTGAATCTGTGTCGCCGCTGCATTAAGATCGGAGAATTTTAATGTTACCGAAGTACTTATAATGTTGACAGATGTGTTAGTTATAGTTCGTACCTGAAAACCCATATTCTGAGCCCTGCAGCAATCAGCTTCTTGTAGGTAGGCAGCATTGAAAACTCGGAGTCTTTCCAGTTCCTTAGAAGTACGTCACTGTCAAGTGAAAATGTATTACACATTTGATGATGTTTTTCCTTTAAAATTTGTTTCCGGTCGAATTAATTACCTGCAAGCAGTCCATTTATATGGTATCCCTGTCGTATTTGCATGCATAGCCTTCTGTACGTCTGGTCGATTATAGTATTTCTCGGCATAATTCTCAGTACACGGGTCGTACCCAAAAAATCTTGGGCGTAATAGAGTGTTCTTAAGCCTCATAGAATGCTTAGTACTATCCTGCATTGCATTGCAAGATGGTGTGTAGATGCTGTATTGATCAATGTTGCCAAATTCATGATTCATACCATAGTTGACAGCGTTATCGCATTTCTGGGACGAGTTTTCTGACTTGAAATCGCAGGATTTGATAATAGAATTGTATGTTCTATCTGATATGATAGAATGGCTCCACCAATATGTAACTGTACCAATGCTATCATAGTAGTTGTCTGTTACTGCATTTCCTACCTGTGTGCATGTTTTGAATATATGGTTTGATGTTTTCTTCAAGTAGTATCTATATTTACGAGAAAATATGGAAATTTTACGAATTTCTGAAAATAACTTACAATGAATCCTTTAAGATTGATGATAAGTAGGGAAGATGTTTTGATATAATCATATATTTGCTATGCTAATAGTGGTACATAATCGCCTGTAGGGGCCAAAAAAAAAAAAATGAATCCTTTAAGATTGATGATTGGATGGGAAGATCTTTTGTTATAATCATATATTTGCTTTGCTAATTGTGGTACATAATGGCCTGTAGGGCCAAAAAAAAAAAAAAATTTATGTTACTAGAAAAATTCCGAAATTTATTGCTTTTGGAGAGAAGAATATCCATTTGAATGTTTACCAGCATAACTCTCTCCCGAGATGTAGAAATCTCTGTATTTGTACTGTGGAAATCTTGACATCCATTTTAAGAGGAAAACTAAGGCATCTTGAGCTGTGAGCATGAAAGGGCAAATGTGATTGGTGATAGCCAATTGATAACAAACTCACATAGTGGTGTCAAAATGAGTTGCGGTCTGAACGGTCCTCAAGAAGGCCTGCCCAAACCTAACCCATCATGAGACGGTCTGGGTCTAGTTGGGATTATGGATTAATATTATGGCTAGGACTGACCTGTCGACCTGCCATAAGTGCTGGTCAATCCAATCCTACGTGACCATGACACTTTTTGACACCACTATAATCACCGGAACTATTAAACCTATATGTCATACCAAGAAAAGTTGCTTTATTTACCGGTCCTTTTGTCGCCTGAATCCTTGAGATTAGAACTAGTATTTGTATAAGAGAATCCAACTCCGGCTGGCGATTCGAGAAAAAGAATATTTGCCACTGTAAAGCATGAAACTAACTATATGAACACATGAAAAAAACACAATACATACAGTATGTAATATTGGGTCAGTAATCAAATTTTGATTGTACCTTTATTCCACGAGTGTTTGTTCAAATATAGAGATGAACCGGTTTTGTTAATTCGAAGTGGACCTATTTCTTCAGATGCCCCATAAGCCACGGATGAGCATCCTGGCCCTGCACAAATACAATTTTTTTTTCCAAATATACCCCTAATTTATTGGAATTACAAAATTAAATTATAACATGGTCTCACATATTACTCTATTATCACACAATCAATCCTCAATGTTAGATTGTGAGATGAAAGTCATATGGAAACATGATTCAGTTCAAAAATTTACAATTAATTAGTTGATGCTGAGAATCAACAAGTGACGACCAAGCGATCGTTTAGCATTCATTTGGATGGTTTGCACTACTAGGACTGATTTTGCAATTATAATAAAAGGTTGGGAATCTATTTGCAACTATGACGCGACTAAAAGCAGATTTCCCTAATATTTCCTAAATTTAAATAATCTAAAGTAGGATGTACAATAATATCACAAGTGACTCGACATATGTAAATGACGTTTTTACTCAAATGATGAGGCGTCAAACTATTAGAGAAGAACTAATAATCTTGTTAAATATATAAATCGGTTCAGTTTAATACTATGTACCGACTATTTTTTTCTGTCTTTAGTAAGTACGAAACTTTTGAAGCACGCATGGGTAAAAATAAATGATGGTGGTCAATGAAAGGAGGATGCAAATTGGCGGTGTATTAAATTTATGGATAATACTATGTGTACATGGCATGATCCATAGGAGTTGACATAATGGCCACGTGGCCGGCCCCTATTGGAGGGGTGCCCCTCCCAAGGGAAAACGAAACAGGATTGTAAGCTATTGTTAAAAATCGATAAACATTGATGGATCTCATGAAATATATGGTAAAAAAAGTGGATAAATTTACTTCGAGTTTATGTTATTAAGAGTCTGATATGGCTCAACTACTCAATATTCATTAATGCTATGAATAATATTATTTTTTGTGTGTCTGAGTAGTCATCTTCAATTATTAATGCACAAGACAACCCTTCAAAATTTATAAAAGAATTTAGCAAATAAATTGTTTTCATTTAAATTCTTGTTCGGTTTGGTTCAGACATGTATCATCACTGTCATGTTCCCCTCTTAGTTCTTGAACACTCGTGCATTTATCAAATTCTAGCAGTTCAAATAATTAATTTTATTTCAGATTTCATTCAAAAGTGTCAAATATAAAATAAAAATAAAAATCAGGTCATTAGTATTACCAAGGACGCATATGATTATATACAAAGAGTGATCACACACTTTTAACACCTTAAAGGTTTAGACGAGACGATGAACAATTTTCATTAATTTATAGTTTAGCTTCGAGCTCGTCGGCTGTCGCATTGGTCAAAATGCTAGTTTCCTAGGTTGTAGGTGAAGGTGAATGTTCACCTCTTAAGTTACGACGGAAAAGAAGAAAAAAGTGAGTGTATCGGGATTAATATGCATCTGAAGTGTTGAGTGAGTTTCTAAAAATCCAAGATTTGGTACAAAATACTAGACACTACTAAGGATCCATTTACTATGATTTTTGAAAAGTCAAAAAGTTATTTCTAAAATTAAAGAAACTCCTTTTCTTAGTTGCGTCTAGTATTTAGAAAAAGATATACGGAGGAAGAAACAAAGAGCGATCACGAGTACCCAAATGGATTTTTTCTTCTACTACTTAAAACGAAAGCAGAAGCCTGCCAAACGGGCCCTAAACAATACTAGATAGTAGATACAGAGGATAACTCTCAAAGTTACAGAAAGTTACTTGACTTCACTTGTGAATAAATACAGAAACTTATTCCATTTCCTAACGAATAGACACACTTTTTCTGAAACATTTTTTGTGTGCACTTGCAAGCTAAAGAATTTCAAGTTCAGAAGTAGAAGAAAAAAGAATATACAGCAAAGACAAAGCGTGATCACGAGAACCCAAATGGTTTTTTGGTTTTTATCTTTTCTGGTACACAATACGAACAGCAAGTGTTTAGCTTCTTCTGTGTACTGAAGGTGACACTGGTGCATATTAGAACAATTTAGTCAAACTATGCTAATGTGCTCCTGTAGTAGATGAGAGGATGTGACACGTGGAATGCAACTGGATGCAGTAGGGTTTGGTTAGTGGGGAAGGAAACATGCATGGTCTGGGTTTATTGAAAAATGAAAATTACCCTAATTTGCTTATGATTATTGAACGAATTAATGTATAACTAAAAGGATGAATTGCTCTTATGAACCTGTCGAATGTTCGGTACGCTCGACTTGACTTGACTCTATTAAAAAAGATGTCAAATCAAATATATTTCTAGCACAACGGAGCAATGAAAAAGTATTTATGTAATCGAATTTAAATTTATCGAGAATAAAGTGAGGAGAAAACTAACCTCCATTGAGCCAAAGAAGAAGCGGCTTGTTCTCCGGTTTACTGGTAGCCTCAGTAAGCCAATAAAACAGTGCTCGGCCATGCTTTTCATTGACGGTAACATAGCCGGAAAACTGCGAAAATGTGACCGGAGGCTGCCCGGGAAGAGTCGAAATACGGTCCAACTCTTGTTCTTTGGGGAGTGCAATAATTTTGGTGAAAGAAGAGAGAATTAAGCAGAAAAAGAAGAGTTTCTGGAATTCCATTTCACCTTCTTCCACTTAATTTCTCAACAAAAAAAAATTCTTCTGTAACACAATTTACAAGAATGAAATGTAATTAATATTCTGGTGCATAGAACTTAACAGTGATATTGATGCACCAATGATAGAGTAGGGCTGATCTGTTCAACTCTTGCCTTTGCTACATTTATACATCTCTTGCAGTCGGATCTGAGACCCCACTGTGTGTGTGAGAAAGTAGAGAGAGGAAGATACATACATACACNAGAGAGAGAGAGAGAGAGAGAGAGAGAGAGAGAGAGGAAATGGTCCTATATATAAACCAAGTAAATTCATTCATAATACCATCACACACCCACCTACCCTCACCCCCTTCTATGGTGGAGAGGGCTGTGGTCCATTGTAAGGATAAATTCTTGCAAAATCATTTGAATTTTATGAAGAATTGAAGATAGTACAAGACAAAAAAACAAGGTGTTCATGAACCCATAATTGAAATCTTACCAACTTCTGCTGCTTCTTGTGAGTAAAAAATTACATGAATGTTTTCATAAATGTATTATGTACATTCAATGAATTTTCTTTTGTTTCTTATGAGGATTGTTCCATTAATATTGCTGCTTGATTTAACAAAATCACTGGGTGATGAGATGCAACAGCTGTTACATTTGACTGAATTCCTAATTAAGTGGGACTTGTATGATCAAGATTCAAGAATGGTATGTTTTGATTTCTTTTGTTAATCATTACTATTTAGCCCTTTTTGTTTTCAAGATTACAGTATTGGTCCTCAGATGGGTGAAGTTTGTTCACCATTAATGATTTCGTCGAAATTATTGTACTTCTTCGACTCTTCGTGATGTTAGTTTGCTATGTTGTCTCTACTTGATGCAAACTTAAACTTTTAGTGCCAAAGTCGTGCTACAAATGTAATTGATTTTCTTACATGGTCGCGTGTTATGTAATTACAATTTTTATAGGTTGAAAAATGCTGCACAAATGGACAGTTACGATCCCGTTAACGTCCATATTGTCACACAATTAAATTCACCAGCCATATATGAATGGACATTAAGTTTTCGTTATTGGTGACAAAACTGAAATTCCTACCTATCAATTTGTGTAATTGAAATATTCCTTTTGAACGACTAATATGCATGTTTTAATCTTAATTTTTATGAATTTCATTGGAACGGTTTATTATATATTTTACACGTGAAATTTATGATGACACAAGAAATTATAGTAATCTTATGGTTTATGATATTTCATTTTAGTGTGTCATACTTTAATTTAATTCGTTTTAAATAATTTCTATATATTAAACCAATCTATAGTAAAATAATTGTGCCATGAAATTTAATTATATTTAATTACATAGATTTTAAACTTGAGAGATGAACTTTGAACAAAAAGAAAAAGTTTAGTAACTAAATAAAACACTTCTCAAACTTAGGTGACCTCTAACATTGTAACTCAATATTCATATATAAAGCATATGCATATTTCTTTATGTATACGATTCATATTTCTGGCAATTTAGCAAAATTTATAAATAACATTTCTGGCATTACATTAATGACAGCAAATCAGTGCATTATTCTTGATTTGTTAACATGATACTCTTGAAGATCTTGAATAGTTTATGGGCTGTTCTCTTTGTGTTTTGGTTTTGTGTTGAGTTTTGAATTTATTTTGAATTTTGTGTTTTGAGTGTCTATTTTGAGATTGTTGAAAATGTGTTCTTTTTGATATTTTGAAAACACCCGAAACGCTTTTTGAAAATTTTAACTTGAATATAACTGAAAACACTAAAAACGACAAATTTGTCGTTTTGGATTTTCTTTGTAAATTTTTAACTTATTTTCAAAAACGTGTTTTCGAAAATGGGAAAGAGAACGCGTTATACTATTTTAAAAAATCGAAAACAGAAAACGACTTGAAAATAATAAAGAGAACATGCCCTTAGAGTTCATACATATATTCATTCCCATTTTCAAAATGAATATTATCGTATTTATTTTCGTTATTTTAGTAGGACTTTCATCCCTATTCACGATTTTAAGAAGCCTCGAATTTGCTTTCAACTTTAGTAAAGAAAAATGTAAGTATGCTCTAAGCTCATTGCTGAGCATTGTAATGAGCTCAACAACAAGACAAGGATGTTATCGAATAGATTTTCAACTAATTTCTTTTCTTTTGAACTATGTATGTTTTATCAAGCTGGTCGCTGGTACAAAAATTGCAAGCGATGACAACTTTGAGAGCTAGGTGACGAGTTAGACTCTTTCCCTATTTCAGCCTTTCTTGAAGCGTGCAGGATCGAACTCTTTAATTCATCCCAAAGTACGTTTTAAGTTGTTGTTGGATGAATGCTAACATATTGAACTTGATAAATAGGAGGACAACCTAAAGCCTGTTAAGAGATAAAATCCTACATTGAATAAAGATAAAAATATAGATCAAATTATAAGGGTTTAGACTATTTCTCTTAACATGGTTGACCTTTTAAAATGGAACTCTTAATCTTATTATGATATCAGAGACCATTAAACTCTAATGAATCATTCGATTCGATTAAAACTCAAAAAAATAAGCACACGAATTTCAAGATTGATTTGCTCAAACGAGCCACCATCTTGTTGGGGCATGTTAATGGATAAAATCTCACATCGAATAAAGATAAAAATATAGACCAATTTCTAAGGATTTGAACTACTTCTCTTAATAAACTTGATCTTTTAAAATAGAATCTCGGATCTTAATAAAGCCATCGAGCATTGACACTCTTTGGAAGAACGAACTAGCCATCGAGAATCTTGAACAATGTCTTTATATATCTAGTTCGTACATTGAATTGGAAAAGAGAAATAGTCAAGGGTTAGTAAGGCTCAATCATCCGTGACTTGGGTCAATCAGTTCTCAATTAAAGTGGCATATTCACGAAGTTTCATCTAATGTTATTGCATTCGATCTTTAAAGTTATAACTACGCAAGACTTGACGTACACGTGAGAGTATATTATATTTCAAGAATTAATAATATATTTCCTTCGGACACAATATAATTGAATGTAAAAGGCATCAGGGCTTTGACCACTTCATGTGTGTATATACAAAATATTTGAGACAAAAAGATAAGGAAGAACTTACATAGGTGCAGGAAATTCTTAATGTCCTCTTGTAAATGTGTTATTTAACATGGATGGACCCACAAGTTTGGTTTGCAAAGTTTTATATATAACAAATAATTGCGAAAAAAATCAAAGTTACAATCTTAATCTCAATCATAGACGATGGTGTAAAAAAAAAGTTTATAAATACGAATAAAATACAAGTCTTGCATTTATAAGCAACAAGAAAAACAGGTAGCTCTGTTGACTTTTTGAATTTATCTAATCAATTAAGCCAATTGCAGAATAGGAATTAATACATTCGGTGCATATCAAAACTATATTCGATTTTAGGGCCACAAATAAATTTTTTTATTTTTCACAATGATCATGAAATTTGCAAATAATTAGGAGTAAATATTTTTATTTGGAATTAATGATTTGAATCGGATCAATATCAGACTGAACTAGCTAATTTGATTCGATTTTACATAAAATACGTCTCACCCCGCTCTTTAGCATTGAGATCGTAATGGTTTTGTCCCATTTTTTAATTTTTTAATTTTTTTTACAACAAAAGCCAATTTTATCTTGCAAGATGGATCGAGCTGGTCGAACAATGTTGATTAGACATCGATTATGAAAGCTCAACCGAGATTAGATACTTGTGTAAGTTGATAGTAACTTGGTAAGATAATTTTTTTTTGATTGTTATTAGAATTTTATTTATTTTTATAAAATGGAGTTGCATTATTTTGAGCATGCATATATTTGCCTTCGATTAATGAGTGACATACAAAAAAAAAAAAAAAAAATT
>CAIGRB010088449.1:38984-60305 GCA_903798255.1 Fraxinus quadrangulata | reverse complement strand
ATTTTTTTTTTTTTTTAAATGTGGAGTCATACTTTCGAAAAAGTAACTTTTATTCGGTATAAATGATTTGTCTTTATGTTCTACTATGAAAATGTTTGGCTTCCCAAAAGCTACTTCACTTGGAGAAGCAAGTATTCTTTCTTTTGGCGTCGCGGAAAATGTATAATACAAAAGCTACTTCACTTGGAGAAGCAATGAGTATTCTTTCTGTCAAATAAAATAATTTACTTAACTTTCACCAATAAAAAAATTATTATTATTTTTTTAAAATTAACTAACTTACGTTTATGTGAATTTACTTTTAAGTGAAACTTCTAAGCTAAGACAAACATGAAATTATTCTGAATAAATTTCAAGTCAATCGCATGAATCATATTTTGTTACTTTATTTGATTCATTGTTAAAATATTCAAAAAACTAGATTCCTAACAACAACTACAACATACCATGTTAGTCGTAAAACAAACTTTATTTACACGTTTGTCTTTCTCTTCGAAAAGAAAAGGAGATTTGACTCGATTAGAGTCCTCTAAAGAATAATCGAGATCCATTATATTGTACTTTGATGGTAAAAAAAAAATGAAGTTTTTTGCCTATGTTAGACAATCATAATTTGAGCAAAATGGAGTTTTGAATAATGATTTTTTGGAAAATGTATGGTAAAAAATGAGTAGGTAGGAAATTGAATTTTGAAATAATGATTACAAAATGACAATAATTTTAAAACATAGATAAATAACAATCCGTTGTAGTCTAGTTGGTTAGGATACTCGGCTCTCACCCGAGAGACCCGGGTTCAAGTCCCGGCAACGGAATTTCCTTTTTACATTGCTGGCCTTCGATTCGGTTCATTTCTTTTTTATTTCTGATAATTATTTGTCGGTTCTTTCAGCCCACACATATCCACAATCCAATCCATTCCATTCCATTCACCCACCCCCTTTTTTTGGTGGCAAAGAATCATATAGCAGCTCAATTTTGTCTGCTTCAGCGCCAGCCTCTGCAGAGATTCAGTTGCTGTATTTTGCTGCACACAGAGAGACGGTGAGAGTGTAGACGCTTTTCTTGTAGTTTTCAATTTTGTCTATGCACAATTAAGTTTTTGCATGTTGGTATATCTTGTGCATAATCCTTTTGTTTTCTGTTTACATTTTTTTTTGGAACTGTTTTGATTAAGAATAAACCACGACATTTTGGAAATTTCTGTTCGTGTTTTATGTTCTTGATAGTATTAATTTATTCTGAATTGAATAACAAGGGGTGTGAAAAAGAAATAATTTTTTAGTCAGAAGAAGTTTATGGGCTATGGAGATTTGGGCAAAATCTTTCGGTTGTGTATTTCTGTAGTGGACTTCATAAATTAGTCTGAAATAGATGAAAATGCAAAATAGCGAATGCAATACCTTTTGGTCAGGAGATGAATGTGGGGATGGATGGTTTCATTCTTATTTTGTGTTCCTAGGATATCAACACCAGTTAGAAATATTGGCACTTGTTAATAGGGAAAGGTCCTCTCGATGCTTTATAACACCCACGTCGGATATGGACCGAAATGTCTCATGACGTTCTGAACCCCACCTCCCGTACGGCTCTAATGGACGAATAGGTTTAGGGATAATTAGGCTTGACCTGCGGGTGGCATATCGAAATTGCTCCTCGACTGAACAACCTCTCGATCGGATCGTCCCAGTAGAGCGATTAAAAGCGTCTTTGGAGCGAATTCCTTTGAAGTAGGTGTGTGCAAGGAAGAAACTAAAGCAAGAACAGACCGAACCACCAATCAAATCAGTGGAAAAAAAAAAGCATTTCGACAGGACTGGAAGAAAACTGTTTCAATATCTGAGTAAGAAACTAAAGCAAGAACCAGACCGACCCACCAATCAAATCAGCTAAAAAAAAAGCATTTCGACAGGACTGGAAGAAAACTGTTTCAATATCTGAGGGGAATGTGTTGTGCAATTGCCAGAATTTTGGGTAAAAATTGATACATATTGGGAGACTGCTTGGATTAGTTTTAATTTCTTTTGTTTTTATTTTACATGCTGGTTAACAAGTTTAGAAATATTGACGCAAGTCACGCAATGAAAATTTGTTTCGTACTGTTTGAGATTCTTTTTTCCTTATGAGAATATTAAAAGATCCTACTCGGGTCACAACCAAAGCAAATAAGTGCCAATTTGAGGTTCACCTGAGAAATATTGAGACTGACCCTGTGCAAACAAGACTTGGTTCATCTGCTGCCCTAGATTTGGTGCAGCAGCTGCTCTTATTAGGACAGGCCTATGAATTGTTATCCATGACTCAACACCTTCCAGCAATTGCTTCCCACCGTTCTCAGAGTTTAAGGCCGGGCATTGTCCTGTTTGATATTTGTTTTAGCTTCCCTCTCTATGAATCTTTATCACTATTTATGTAACTATTTGATTTAAATGATTAAACCTGTAGAAGGAATGTATAAACTTGCGCATCGTCTGTTTTTTTGAACTTCATTTGATCCTTTTCTATCTCCATATTTCCATTCTTTCTAGATTGGTTTCTGTATGTTTTGGAGGAGCTGAATAGAATCAGAAAGTCGTTTGCACTACTGTCCCTTGGTTAGTCCTCTCTCTATCTTCCAGTTTTACATTTTTCTGCAAATTTTCCTCTACTGGATGTTGACCCTCTTTTCTTATTTCTATTTTGTATACTTAATTCTTCATTAATCATCATTCGCAATTGAAGACAAGATGAAATTCTCTGAGTTTCTCTTGATTTTCTTCTTATTTTGGTTTCTTTATTTCCGTCCTTGTCTTTTTTCTGTTTCTGGATTGCTTTTTCTTGGTGGTGAGGGCTATTGAAAACATAAAATGTGTCGGACATGGCAAACATTAATTTTTGAATGTATATATTGGTCACACGTGCACTTAAAAATGCAGTGGAGATTACATTTTAAAAGCAACGTGTTCCTGAGTTCAGAGAATGGAATGTGGTTGTCTGCAATCCCAGTTTGGCAATACTATTTTGTTGAAGAGTGAAAGGAGGATATCTCCAAAATTTGATCTTCTAAAATGCAATACACAGCAGGGTCTCAGTTCGCTCGATTCTTTGAAGGTACAATTTGTTCTCACCATGATTTGATTACAGTAGTTTCTTGCAGCTCTAAATAATGGCCAGCTATATTCACACCAAATTTTTGTATGACTGTACCACATTTTAATTATGCGAAAGGTCCCTGACCTTTTTACCCATTGGAAAATTTATATCCTCAACTTTTTTAATCACATTCTTATTTTTAGCCGTCCATTAATTAGCACAATTGGTTCTGAACAACAGTTTTCATCCAAATATTACATTAAGAAAGGATAAAAGACTTATTTGCCCATCGTATTTTTAAATAAGAAACAAAAAAATAATGAAAGATAAATATTTCTTCCTTATTTTAAAGCACACTAACATAAGTTTTGAAAGGAAACTTTCATTAAGGATAAGATGTGGTAATTAATATAAGGTTGATGCTAAAAATGCGATGGAAAAAGGTTGAGGACGTAAATGCAACAATAAGTAAAGATTAGAAGCCTTTACTTAAAATGTGGTATATTTATAGAATAATTTGGTGTGAATTCACCCTTAAATAATTTATCATAATTTACCAATATACTCAATTTCGATTTTTCTTCTCATCTGAGTTTTTGTTTATGGATCCTTATTACAAGTTTTTGAGATGTTATTGTTATTTAGACTAGAGAAATTTCTGAAAAGTTGAACATAACAGCTTATGCTTTACCCATTAATGCATTACCTTAAAGAAATTAATTTTAATATATGGAAAATAGTCTATAAAGATATATCATCTCATTAATTAATAACTATCTGCTCTATACTCTCCGGGTTTGTCTCTTAGTCACTCTTTTTGTTTCTTTTTTTTTTCTTTATGCATAATTTTTATGTTTGGATAAACTATTGTCAGCATGAGTAGTTTTAAGTTTTAACATGAGTCTGAATGACTGTTTCGACACCAAATTTAAGGTTTCTGAATCGTAGATTTTTCTCTTCTTTTCAATTTTGAAGAATTTTAATCTTTTTAAAATCCACTTGGAGTACACTTATCTTCTGCTACAGTCGATTTCTTTTGTTCTTACTTCTTCATATGCCGGCATTTAGGCTCCGGACTTAAGTTGACTCATCTGGTTGGTTAAATTTGAGATTTATGTCTTTTACTGTGTCGATATAATATTGGCTCTTAATAGTTGTTATTGCTAGAGATGCGTGTAGAGTGTACTTGAGAAATTATGGATGTTCTTATTTCCACTTGCAGTGCAATTTCAGTACTTCGGCAATTCAACTGAAGTTCGCAAGTCCATCAAGTCACTTGATTCAGTTCCGATCACTGGTTATCAGATGTAATCATCCTCAGAATGCAGATATTCCTCGCTATTATTCTAAAAAAGAGAAGAAGCCATTTCCTATACCCATAGTAGAGCTACGACGGGCTGCCCGAGAGAGGCTGAAAAATAGTAAGGGCCAACAGAGAAGAGGAGCCCCTCCTCCAAAAAGAGGGTTGGTGGTTCAAAGGCTAATTCCTGTTGCATACAGGGTATTTAATGCAAGAGTAAAATTGATTAACAATCTCAAGAAGCTCTTGAAAGTGGTTCCACTTCATGCTTGCAAGTAATTATCTACCCGATTTTATGTTTCTATTCACTCTAGAGAGCCGCATACAATTGGAAAATGTTTTGCTATGTAGTGGAATCGTTGACAATTTTTATTAAAACGTATCCAGTAATTAATAGTTGGTGCTTAATTTCTTTGCTTCCACTGATATGACGATCATGGGCTGCCGAAAGTAGTTACGAAGCAGTGTTATTGGTTATTTAGCATGGTAATCTTCGACAATTATGGTATGTTTGGTAGCGAGATTTGCATAGGGCTCATAGTATAAAGAAAGAAAAAGGAGTGAAATCTTGTTCATTATACAATGACATACATGCACCTAAGTGTCTTTGGCTCCTCCTAATTCTTCTTCCAAACATTTTGACTGCAACGCTTGCAGGTGGTGTAATGAAATTCATGTTGGAACTGTTGGGCATCCTTTCAAGTCTTGTAGAGGATCAGGTGCTTCAATACGTAAAGGACTTCATGAGTGGGGGGACGCAGCTGTTGAAGACATATTGGTACAAGTTGAGGCCTACCACCTGTATGATCGTCTGGGGAAACGTATACGTCACGAGGAGAGATTTTCAATCCCAAGAATTCCAGCAGTAGTGGAGCTCTGCATTCAGGCAGGAGTTGACTTGCCCGAATATCCTACAAAAAGAAGACGAAAACCAATCATACGCATTGGAAAAAATGAATTTGTTGATGCAGATGAAAGTGAATTACCAGATCCCGACCCAGATACTCCAAAGCCATCAATTTTAGCTGAAATACCTGACATTGAAATTTTACCCCCATGCAGCAAAGAAGAAACGGTATTGCTCGCTGAGGAAACACTTCAAGCATGGGAAGAAATGAGGGGTGGAGCCAGCAGGCTGATGAAGATGTATCCAGTTAGAGCCTGTGGGTATTGTCCCGAAGTGCACGTGGGCCCCATCGGACACAAAGCGCAGAACTGTGGGGCTCATAAGCATCAGCAGCGCAACGGGCAACATGGATGGCAGGCAGCAGTTCTTGATGACTTGATTCCACCCCGATATGTTTGGCATGTTCCTCATATGGACAAGCCACTGCAAAGGGAGCTCAGGAACTTCTACGGACAGGCCCCTGTTGTCGTAGAAATATGTATGCATGCCGGTGCTGGTGTGCCAGAGCAGTACAAGCCAACAATGAGGTTGGATGTGGGGATTCCTACAAATGTTAGAGAAGCTGAAATGGTTGTTTAAAGGTGTTTCTTCTTCTTCTTCGCTGATTAGTTAAAGGGGTTTTGGGTGTAGTAATCTTCATTTTATTGTATTGACATCACAAGGCTCCGTAGTCTGTTTGAATATGATTATCCTGTTGTACTTGTGATCATGTATCAAAAAACCTTTTTAAGTGAAAGTGATGCTTGATTGAAGAAATGATATGCAAAATGCCTTTAGATAATATGGGTTTCCAGATAACGATCCTTGGCAATGGCAGCTTCTACATTGAGGTTCAAAATACAATATTTGGTACTAATTATCTTCACAAATTCACTTCCAATAATACTTCTATTCTCGCTATAGTCTATGGCTGGGGAGTTCATCAGAATTACAAGACATCAACAACTTTCTGTAAACCTCAAGTTCAGATTCATAAAATTTGATGGAATCCTTGCTCGATTTTATTGACAAAGCTAACTTCGTGAGGAGGAATAATGGAGAGAGAATGAAACATTATTTGATGTTATGTTGTATTAAATAAAAAAAGTGAACTAGATTAGCTAAGCTAACAGTTAAATTTGTTCGTTTCTCATGTTTAATCTTATCTAATCTAACTACTGCATGTCAGCATAGAATTATCCATATCGATACATGGTATGGGCCAATAGCAGAGCCCAGACCCATGTTCAGGCCCAATACGTTCTCTTGGTTTGTTTGATTTCAAATTAGTCCCTAATCTTTTATTTCTGTTTCATCTCAGGCACTCTGTCTTGTTTTTCTGAGTTAATAGTGACAATCAAATGGCAAAACATTGTGCATCATTTTTATCTTTCGGTTAAGTAACATGTATTATTGAACAAATCGTGCTAGGCTCATGATAGAACTGTCCATGTCAATGCATGGGAGTGTGTTGTCGTGGACTTTGGCCAAGATCGTCTCAACTTCCCATTTTGCTGCTCCAATCTCAGTGACCTCTAATGGAAGAGAAGGATCGACAATGATTGTGGGCACCTTCTACCCTAAGAAGGCTTTATAGCGCAAGGTGGATTCAATAGTATTCAACAATATAAAAGACAGAAAAGGTTAAAATTCGAGAGCATAGCGAGTACGTCCATAAACAAGATACAATAGTCTAGAGACAGGTAACTAAAGATGAAAGATTGGGGATTTCTGCATAGACAGGAAATTCTTGGGCTGCTAGCTTTACACGGGCAGCAGCCATTTTATAACAAATAGCCAAGCAACAAAAGTTTTTGCCAGCTTCTGCCTTGATAAGAATAGTAGAGACTGTTAATTGCAGTGAAAATGAGACTTTAAATAAGATGGAACAGTAAATGCAAAATTCAGCACTTCGCAAGATAATTATTTTAGCTGTGACAAATAGGAAAAAAGTGCCTTGTACATATTTCATCAACAAAAGTATCATTACAGGAATTCTTCTCGTTATAACTAAAATGGGATAGTTCAGGAATAAGAATTACCAAATTTATAAATGCAAAGGAGATAAGCAAGATAACTACTATGATTCGGGAGTTCAAAGGTTAAACCGAGCATAACCTTGAAGGCAACAATGGTGTGGCATACGCTTTGAAAATGACCCCAGGGTTTTAATTAGCTTTTTTGAGGGACTATAAACATTTACTTTCGTGTGCTATCATTTAGTCAATCTTCACCGAGGAGTAGATGAGCCTCGTGAACCAGAAACAAGCATAGAAACCGATTGTACCAGTCAGCACAAAGAAAGAGTATGAAGCAATCAGCATGTACCCAAAGTAGAGAACACCAGATACTGGTTTTGTGATGTCAAGCTTTGTGAAGAAGTAGAAAGCCGCGTAAAGGAAGAGGTAGAGTGCTGATGACCCTGATGTCAGGTATGATCTCCACCACCAGAGATAGTCCTCACTGCACAGCTGGAAATAGCAAAGCACAATTGTAATCTCAGCACAGGTGATGATTAGGATTACGAGCACGAGGAGGAGGAACCCAAAAATGTAATAGAACTGATGCAACCAGATTGATGTTAGAATGAAAAACAGCTCGATGAATACTGCCCCAAATGGGAGTATGCCTCCAATTAGGATAGAGAAAACCGGGTTCATGTACCAGGCCTGGTCAGGAATTTGCCTTGGAATCTTGTTGGTTTTCACTGGATCCTCAATAGCTGGCTTCCTAAACCCTACATAACTACCTACAAAAACAAGAGGAACCGAAATGCCAAACCACAAGAACACTAATGCAAACATGGTTCCAAATGGCACAGCCCCTGATGATTTCTCGCCCCAAATTAGAGCATTCAATACGAAGAAAATGGCAAAGACAATTCCAGGGAAGGTGAAAGCGGTTCGAAGAGTTATTTTCTTCCACTCTGTTCCTTTGAACATCTTGTAAAGACGAGCTGCAGCATATCCAGCAAACAAGCCCATAAATGCCCAGAGAAGAAGCATAGCTGTCATCAACCCTCCTCGGTTAGACGGGGATAAGAATCCAAGTGCAGCAAAGATCATGGTAACTAGTATCATCCCAAAGAACTGAATACCAGTCCCAACATAAACACATAGTAGATCAGAGTTTGTTGGAGGCCTGAAAACATCTCCATGAACTAATTTCCATCCAGTTTCTTCTAGAGCTTCTTCCTGAGTTTCTAACTGGTTGTACTTAGAGATGTCACGGTAGAGGGTACGCAGCATAATCATGGCCACCATACCCGAGAGGAAAAGAACAATCATCAAAGAATTTACAATTGAGAACCAATGAATTTGATCATCAGCCATCAAAAGATAAGTATCCCATCTAGATGCCCATTTGACTTCGCTCTCCTGCAAGGCAAGGAGAAAGGCACAATGACGTACAACCATAAAGCCAGATTTCCATCATAATTATAGACACGGTCTGTTGCAAAGCATTACCTTAAAGTCAACATCGTAAGTGAAGATTATCTCCTCCTTATTTTCAACCTCCTGAGGAGAATCAGAGCTGGTTATAGTGCGTTTTGCATGAGGATCACAGGTTGTTAACCGTTTTTTTTTATCCCATTTACCCTCATATTCATGCTTAACACTGGATGCACAAAGGAAATCCAACATCAACAATAGGCTCAAATTACTGATGAAGCACAAAATTGAATATTCTACCCAATATTACCTGAATGGTTTGACTTCAAATCCCACAATTCTGGCAGCATTGGTCTCTTCGTCTTTATGAAACTTCACAGTAAATGTCAGATGGTTGTAGATAAAATACTTCTCCTCCTTACTCTAAGCAAACAATTTAGAAGGAAGAAAAGGTGTCAAGAAGTTCCTTAAAGAAAAGAGATTAGCAACTGCTAAAGCAAATCAAGTTAATACTTACTTCACCAAAGTGTGATTTCAGACCAACAGGCACACCATGTTGATACACCAAGGAATCGATATCAGGTCTTTTATAAGGCACAACTAGAGGGAGATTATCTAAAATCCTGTTAAAAAACAATAAAGTAGGAAATGAGTCATGTATGACAATAATATTAGAATACATCACATTCCTCGAACAGGTGGCTTACATGTTCACCCGATATTCGTCATCTATCTTCTCCTTGAATTCCTTTGCAAGTTTGGCATCAAGGGTGATGCGGCAAACAACATTGCACATTTGCGGTTCTCGCATTTTGAACTGCCACAATAAACTTCAGTTAGAGGCTTAATTTTTATGCAGCATAAAAGGTTTATCATCTATTGTCTGAAAATTGACCCAAAGGAATAAGAGGGATGAATTGTGTCAGTTGACCAAGGTACAACAGATATGAAAAATTGAAGAGAAGGCCATTAGAAAGACTGACCACATAGGGAGAGTTCTCAATACGATCACCACGAAGAACTTCCCCAAGATTCTCTGCGCTGTCAACAATTTTTTCTGGCTTACAATAAGGAAGGGAATAGTAGGAGTAAGGAAGTTGAGTTTTAGTAGAGGTCAGTTTGTTTACTTTCACCTTCAGAAGATCGCCCTGCATAAAAACAACAACAAAACATGCAGTCCACGTTACAACTGAAATGAAAAAGAAAAGTAAAAGCATTACACACATGCATATTTACTGCATAAAAGTCTGTTGTTCAACTAGGTACTGAGGTCTTTATTGGGGTACTTGAAGGTTTCCAGTGAATATTTTTAAAATGAATTTTGCCATTTGTACATCATTTTTAACATCTTTGTTGACAGATGGTGTATTGGCAAAATCCCATTGGCAGGAAAAAAATTTTGTTTAACTGTCCAATCAATAAAGGTGTATACCAAGCATGATTGTTTTAAAATAGACAAGCAGATCAGGCTTGTAATCCAGAAAAACAAGCGTTGACTTGCTATATTTACATATACATTAACAGTCCAGTATAACTCTTTTTCACATTTCTGGCCGTTGAATAGTGAAGTTTCAATTCTTATACATTCAATTTGACTCTTTCTATGGTTTTTTTTTTTTTTTTCTAAACAATGAACCGAGAAAATCAAATCCATGACAATCCAGAGAGCAAGATTCTACTAAAAAATCACGTGAGCCATCATCTTGCAAATTTTTTATTCGTAAAACACGGGGATTGAAACATAATATCAACAATTTCCTTTCTGGAGACCCAAACTGCCTGTACATTTAATTTCATGTTTTTGTTCCATTTATAGCATCAGTCTGGAGAAATTCTTTATGTTTCACTATTACATTCTCACAAAGATCCAGTTCCATTAAATTGTCATCCAATTACTCCAAATATAATGTCCACAAGTTTGAAGGGTGCTAGAAGACCTAGTTGACCTGTTATTAGAAGGTAATTTGAATTCTAAGTGTCATTTTTGTTTTCAATTTTGTCCCTTCATTTTTGCTTAGTTCAGTGCTCAATACTAGTGTGTGAACATACAACTTAAACAGGAAGTTCATGTCTAAATCTAAATAATCCAAGTGCGCATCACTTCTAGTGTTTGTTCAACAATTACCATGAAAGCTAAGCCCAGAACTTTATCACCCCCTGTTAAAACAGAAATCTTATAATGACATTGAACAAAATGGACGGCCATAGTTAAATACTTCGCAATCAAATTCGCTGGGAAAATATTTAAAAATTTCAAGGAAATTGTTAACAGAAGAAACCCCGATATTTTGTTTTCCTTGTTAGTCAATGCAATATCATGCTACTTGCTGCTCCTATCCAATTGATTCTCCAGTAAACTACCACTTGATCTTGAGCAAATAGGTAAGACATCTTTGGGCAAAATTAAATCCAAACCCACAAACCAACCAAAAAAAAAATCAACATCTTCAAATATAATCAGCAGTGAAACTCATAGCAACAATAAACACAAAAAAAATTATAAGATTGACCTTCACAAAATCCTGAGGAGCGACCCCCGGAAGGTAGAAAGAATGAACAGAGGTGATGAACAAAAAGAGCATAACGCATAAAAGCCATCGCTGAATAGCCGAAGGTCTTTCTCCTAAAACCTCCATTTTCACCCAGGAACTCGCCCACAAGATCTAGATCCAGAAATTCTAACACGGAATTAATAAATATCTCTATTTGTGTGCGTGATATATACTATCATATATATTTGTGTGCGAAGATTGAGA
Organism: Fraxinus quadrangulata; assembly: GCA_903798255.1. Classification (NCBI taxonomy): domain Eukaryota; kingdom Viridiplantae; phylum Streptophyta; class Magnoliopsida; order Lamiales; family Oleaceae; genus Fraxinus; species Fraxinus quadrangulata. The sequence continues at coordinate 48,899 of CAIGRB010088449.1, read as the reverse complement.
AACACGGGAAGAACGAGGAGGAAACTGCAAGCAAAGTATGTAGCCAACTGGAGAGGGAAGCACTGTAGTGAGGTGGAAATGTTATATTTCTTCTCCAGCTTGGTTTCAACGGTGGTGATTTGTTCTACCCAAATCTAATGGGGCAAGTGTCAATATAATCGTCTAATTATGACATATGACGATGCCATGTGTCACAATGTTTATCTTCTCATTCAACACAATAAGCATATTTATAACTAAGCGTGAGACCTATTTTATCAAAGAGTGCACTAATAATATAATCATATGCATGTATTTTCCTTAACATCCTACTCATAGCATACATATATGTCAGTTGTTCGAACTTGCCGACCTAAGAATGAGGGGAAGGCAGCCTTAAGGCGTAATACCTCGGGAGCCAAACCTGCTGTCCGTGAAAGTTGGTATCAGAGTGGGTCCGCTAGAGCATGCTGCGTTGTTATGGGACAATGTCGTGTTTTCTTGCAGAGAAAAGATTTTTGGTCACGGACCATGTCAGCAAGCTGGCGAAACACGATGAAAGAAGCTGTGGGGAAGACGGAAGAAAAATGGCAGTGTTGCGCAATTGCCTAGGTATCTTTCAAGGAGTTTCGAGGAGCGCACATTGCATGGCACAATGACGAAGATTGTGTATTTTATTCAACATTCGTTGAAGCGCTGTGGTTTAGAGGCCGTCCACCCGAAGAACTAATGCTCAGAGGGGCAGAGGGTGAAAGTTGGTGTCGGAGGCGGTAAGTACGAGTTACTACGGGTTTGTGAATACTCGTCCATGTGGAGGTGGTGATATTGTTATTCTTGCAATGAGAAGAATGTGAGTTGATGCGAAACTCACTTCTCGCTATGAGGACGTAAGCGAATTCGAATGGGGGAGAATGTCACGCAGTGAGAATGCTTATCTCCCCATTCGGCACGGCAATCATACTTACAGTTAGGCGTGAAACCTATTTTACCAAAGAGTGCACTGATGATATGATCATATGCAATAATTTTCCCTAACATCCTACTCATAGCGTGCGTGTATGTCAGTTGTTCGAGATTGTCGGCCTAAGAATGAGGGAAAGGCGGCCTTGAGGCGTAGTACATCGAGAGCCGAACCCGCGGTCTGTGAAACCATGTTTGGTTTGACTAAAATTAAATTTTTAGTAGATTTTGATAAAATGTGTGAAAGAAAAGTTGATAAAATTTTGAATTTTATAAAATGTATAATTGAAAATGAGTACGAGAAAAAAAATAAGTTTTAAAAAAATTGGATCCAAACAAGGATTAAATCTTTTACTAGGTACAATGATGTATTATATAAAGTAGCAGATTTGAGTCGAGTAATCGGACAGTATTTGTGCATCCACTAAAATGTATGATTAAAAATAAACTTTGATAATTTATAAATAATTAAAATACAAGCTCTCTTGGGCTTCGTTTTTTCACTGCCTTAAGCAACAATCCTTGACGAAAAAAGCCAAAGATGTTTTGCATGGTGACCAAACACAACAATACATTGAAAGTCGAAAACCAAATGATATATGAAGGACCACATCCCGGCTGCACGGTGGAGGGTGGTTTCAATCTTGAGTGGGTGGCTCGATCAATCTCACAGCGCGAAGAAGCATAAATTCAGCAAATATAGGATAGCGAGACGAATTAGGACAAAGTCCATCAACGTTGTCATTCATGACCTCACATGATACAGGTATCAGTGATCTACCTCTGAAAAGAATGTTGATATATTCCGTCGAAGTAGATAACCAACTCTCGTCAAGTAAGGGAAAAAAACAAAATACTTGAAAGTGAAGAAATGAAGAAGACTTGAATCGCAAAGAATATTATCCTAAAAGTTTTATTTGCGCCCCCTCCAGTAATAAGAATGCTAAAGGACCAACACACAAATAGCTTTGGCGGATTTCAAGTCAAGAACCGGGTTGTAAATAGCACTTTTGAAACCCGAAAAAAGGAACAAAGAATAATATGGAACAATTCTAAGTAAATATTAAGAGAGTTTGGGGATGAGAATTTTAAAGTATAAAAGAGAATTAAAAAATTACCATGAATCATGAATTATATTCCTATTTATAGAATGTCTTCATACACTTTCCTATGGGTGCCATCTTTTTACAAAAGAATGGCAATTGAGGTTGAAAAGATGTCAAACAAATTTTGAAAAAATTATGTCCAACGGTCATAAATTTCCTCTATGTGATCGCATAGAGTATCTCTATGCGGTCGCTAAAGGAATCAGAACAAGGATTTGAAGTCTCTGACGCCTGCCATGCGACCGCATGGCTAAATGGCCTATGCGAGTTTTGCCCAATTTGCCCATTTAACTGTTTTACTCCATTTTTCTTATTTTTAATCTCTTTTCAACCATATTTGATCAATTCTCATTTACTAATATTTGAACAATATATAACAATCCCCCACTTGTTTAAATATTACAACTCAACTTAGAATCATAAACGATGTCACGCGTATGATAAGGTATCGTTCGATTTAAACCTTACATTAGTGCTAATATTGCAAAGTGATATTGAGATTTCAGGTAGCCTTAGTTTTGAACCAGTTATCCCTTATGATATTACCGGCGATATCACACACGTGAACATTCTATCTCAATATGTTCCACACAATTTACTTTGATGCGTTAATGACCTTGCACCCATCCGTATTCATGAACTTTTTAGAAAGTAACTCCAACTTTCCTTGAAGCGGTACCATTTCTAAGTTCACATGGGAGAAATTCTTATAGTGTCTTGATTATGTTTAAAGACACTTGTATTACGTACTGAATTTCTTTAAGTTTTATTCAACCCTCAATACCATAACCCCAACACTTATATCTTTAGAATAAAACTTAAATTATATATACTAAGTGCTGTAATCAATTCACTTATCAAATGACTTGTTGTTACCCTTTGAACCCGTACATTACTCATTTCGTAATAACAGATAGGGTTGCCATCATTGGTGAATTTTATTTAAGGAGTGTAAGCCACATCCTATTCGATGTTAATCTTACCAACTCTTTGGTAAGTGGATCAGCCAAGTTCTCGCTTGATCTTACATTTGTAAGTGAAATTATTCCGTCTTTTATTAGTTTCCTTACATAATCATGTCTAAAACTCATGTATCTAAACTTTCCGCTGTAGACTTCACTATAAGCCCTTGCTAGAGTAGCTTGACTATCACATAGTATAGATATTGAAGACTCATTCTTCGTATCTAATGGAACTTCATAAAGAAAATTTTTAAGCCACTCTGCTTCTTTTCCCATTTCAGCTAATGCTACAAACTCGGATTCCATTGTGGAATGTGTAATCATAGTTTTTTTTTTATCTCCAAGAAACTGTACTACCTCCAAAAGTGAACAACCAACTCGATATTGATTTGTTTTCACCAGTACTTGATAGTCAACTAGCATCGGTATATCTTTCAAGTATAGCTAGAAATTTAGAATATTGGAGTCCAAGATTTTTGGTTCTCTTTAAATAACCAAGTATCATTCCAATTGCCTTCCAATGTTCAACACTTCGATTACTTGTAAACCTACTAAGTCTACTTACAGCAAATGCAATGTCCGGTCTTGTACATTGTACAACATACATTAGACTACCAATTACACTTGCATATTCAAGTTGTCCAACATCTCTTCCAACATTCTTCACAAGTTTGATACTTGAATCAAATGGAGTATTTGCCTCTTTAATGTTCAAATATTTGAATTTTTCAATTACATTCTCAATATAATGTGATTGAGTTAATGCAAATCTCACATCATTCTTGATCACTTTTATACCAAATATGATATCTACTTGACCAAGATCCTTCATTTTGAAAGTTGAAGATATAAACCTCTTTGTTTCTATAATACCATCCTAGTGATTACTAATAATCAACATGTCGTCCACATATAAGTATACAAATACAATATAATTATCACATTTTTTAACATATAGACATTTATCTACCGTATCATGAAAAAATCCAAAAGTCATGATAGTTTTATCAAATTTCTCATGCCATATTTTAGGAGCTTGTTTTAAACCATATAAAGATTTTACAAGTTTATAAACTTTGTTTTCATTACCCAGAAGAATGAAACATTTCGGTTGTTCCATGTAAACTTTTTCATCTAATTCTCCATTTAAAAATTCAGTTTTAACATCTATTTGGTGTACACATAAATCATATATAGTAGATAATGCAAAAAGAATTCTAATAGTAGTAATTCTAGCTACAGGTGCATAAGTATCAAAATAATCAATTCCCCCCTTTTGTCGAAAACCTGTAGCAACTAATCTTGCTTTGTAAGTTACAACCAATAGCTTTTGATCCAGCCGGTAAGTCAACAATCTTCCAAGTATTGTTAGACATTATAGAATCCATTTCATTATTTATAGCATCTTTCCAAAATGTGCTATCTTTAAAAGTCATTGTTTCTTTATAGGTTTTAGGATTACTATAATTTGAAGAACATAAGGAATTGTTCTTACTATATCTTCTCTACTTGCTTCAACTAAGTATAGATAAATCCGTTGAGAATCAATCTCATCACGTCCTAATACCTTCTCTTTAGGAGTTCTCTTACTTCTTCTAGGTTCACTAGACTCATTTACATCTTGTGAAGATGTTTCTAAAGATTTATTAGGAGCTGTAATTTCTTTTTAAGTTTCCAATGGATTTTGATCAATTTCATCCATACTTGATAAATTCTCAAAGAAATTCACATCTCGTGATTCTATAATAATATTGGATGTTAGATCAAGTAGCCTATATGTTTTATTATTTATTGCATATCCAACAAAAATACTCTTGATCTCTCTTGGTCCTAGTTTTGTCCTTCTAGGATTGGTGTTTTTATAATAAGCTAAACACCCTCACACTTTAAAATTTCCAATATTTGATTTAATTCATAGGGAGAAACTTTAAGTTTCTTTGAAGGAATTCTATTATCTATATGACATGCAGCAAGTAATGTCTCTCCCTATAAATTATTAGACAATTTAGACATTATTAACATAGCATTTACCATTTCAACTAAGGTTCTATTTTTCCTTTCCGTTAAACCATTTTGTTCTGGTGTTCTAGGTGCACTACATTGATATATTATGTCATAGTCTTCACAAAAGATATCAAATTCTCTAGAAAAGTACTCACCACCTCTATTACTTCTAAGAATTTTAATCATTTTATTCTTTTGATTTTCTATTTCATTTTTATAACTTTAAACATATGAAATGCCAATCTTTATGTTTCATTAAATAAACATAACAAAATCTAAAATAATCATCAATTAAAGTTATGAAGTATTTATTACCTCCTCTTGTTAACATGTCATTAAGTTCACATATATCAGTATGAACTAAATTAAGTAATTTTGATGATATCTCCACACTTTGAAAATGTTTTTTAATCATTTTTTATTCAACACAAATTTCACACTTATCATTTTTAGTTAATTCACATGATATCATTCCACTTTTAACCATTCTATGCAAAGTAGAATATCCTATATGCCCTAATCTATCATGCAATAGATTGAAAGTACAAACAAAGTAAGAAGAAGTCATTATATTAATATTATCAATAGTACACAATTTAACCATTCCATTTGTAGAATAGTCTTTTCCAACAAAAAAACCATTGCGGGATAATACAAGTTTTCCCGACTCATAAACACTTTTAATCCCCAATTTCCCCCAACAAATCCCCACTTATAAGGTTTCTATTCATATCCGATACATGTAAAACATTAGTAAGAGTTACAACTTTTCCGGATGTGAATTTTAATTCAACATTCCCTTTGGCTATGACCTTTGAACAATGTTCATTTCCCACTTGAATTTGTTGACCATCATCAATGTCTATGTCTTGTAAAGAGACTTGTCATAGCAAACATGAACATTAGCGCATGTGTCATACCACCATTTCGAAATTTTTCCTTTGACAGTATTTACTTCACTTATAGTAGCAACTATTTCATCCTTGTTAATGGAATTCACCTTACCTCCAATTTTGATTTATTTTCTGTATCGGCAATCTTTCGCAAAATGGCCAGTTTTTCCACGTATATAGCATTCTCCCTTGGACTTCTTTTTGAATTTATTGTTGTCATTAGTAAACTTTCTTTTCTTTACTTTAATGACTTTGTTTTTGTTTTCCACAGTGTTGTCCTTTGAAGTGCCAACATCTCTTACCCTTGATTCTTCCTCAATTTAGAGATGTTTAACTTGCTCCAATAAAAAGTTTTTGGAGTTGTGAAGAAGTTTCTTCCTATATCCTCTCCAAGTAGAAGGCAATTTAGCAATAATTGCTCCTACTTGGAATGATTCAGGAAGTTCTATTTTTACCGTTTTCAATTTATTGACAATGACTTGCAATTCATGTACTTGAGGTAATAGGGGAATGTTGTCTAAAAATTTGAAATCAAAGTACTTAGAAATTAAAAACTTTTTATTACTTTCTTCTTCAGCCTTGTACTTGTTCTCAAGTGCATACCAAATTTCTTTTGTAGATGTTGTGTTGGTGTATAAGTCATAAAGACGATCTGACAATGCATTCAAAATATGGCCACCGCATATAAGCTCATCTTCTTCATGCTTCTTCCGGTCCGCCCTTGTTTGTTCGGTGTCTTTGTCAGATAATTCAGATAGATCTTTCAAGTTTGGATCAAGAATGTAGAAGATTTTGAGTGCCGTTAACAAGAATTTGATCTTGTCTTGCCACCTTGTAAAGTTTGTTCCATCAAAACGGTCTAGCCTTACCAAGTCTTGATTCATAAGTTTGATTGTTGCCATGGTTGTATCTCCTTCGGTTGTCATTGCACAAAATAAAGCTTTTAGATTGTTGATATATTCCGTCGAAGTAGATAACCAAATCTCACCAAGTAAGAAAAACAAACAATATACTTGAAAGTGAAGAAATGAAGAAGATTTGATTGCTATTCTAAAAGCTTTATTTGTGCTCTATCCAATAATAAGAATGCTAAAGGATCAAAACACAAATAGTTTTAGTGGATTTCAAGTCAAGAACCGAGTTGCAAATAACATTTTTGAAACTCGGAAAAAAAGGAACAAAGAAGAATATGAAACAATTCTAAGTAAATATTGAGAGAGTTTGGAGATGAGAATTTTAAAGTATAAAAGAGAATTAAAAAATTACCATGACTCATGAATTCTATTCCTATTTATAGAATTCCTTCATACACTTTCGTATGGGTGCTATCTTTTCACAAAAGATTGGAATTGAGGTTGAAAAGATGTCAAACAGATTTTAAAAAAAAAACATGTCCAACAGTCATAAATTTCCTCTATGCGACTGCATAGAGTACCTCCATGAGGTCGCATAGAGGAATCAGAACAAGGACTTGAAGTCCCTGACGCCTGCCATGCGATTGCATGGCCAAATGGCCTACGCGGTTGCATAGGCAATGGATTTTGCCCATTTAACCGTTTTTCTCAATTTTTCTTATTCTTAATCTCTTTTCAACCATATTTGATCAATTCTCATTTACTAATATTTGAACAATATATAACAAAGAATCCAGTCGACATGCAAATTCTGTGTTTGGTGATCCCAGCAAAGGCAAAGTGCTCTCAATATCAACTTTAGAAATTCAAGAGCCCCCTGCTTGTCACCTGACACAAACCATGTACACAATGTTGTTTAGAGTTCAGCAGATTCCCATTAAGGAGTAGTGCTGGGAGAAATCGTCACCTTTAAATCCATGATAAGTGCGAATTAGAGGGACGTTTTTCCTCACCCGAGCATTCGGCCATGCATCCCTCATATCACCTGCAACGCCGTGTTCTCTGTAATAGAAGTAATGAAAAAGAAGTAAGCGGCTATCCACAAGAAGACAAACACAGCAAAGTTCACGCAAATGTGAAGGAATCTCAGGAAAAAGGTTGCAGCGTTCTGAAAAGGCAAAGGGTTGCATAGTAGTTCTTGTTTATATCAATTTCGTACCTGCTCCATTTCTTCAGCAATTATTTAAAAGTTTCGTCTTCTTTACAATAATGTTTAGATTTGTAAGGCTTACAAATCGCCACTATTTGCAATTGACAAACTTTACTTACGAATAAATGAAAAATATAATCCTAGTTGGTATAGTTTCGGGACAGTCATCGCCCACTGTAAATCTAGGATTAAGATAATGGCAGTTTTGTCGTAAGAGAGTTCAGGTCTGAACTGAACTGGCCCGTTTCTAATATTCTCAAGTGAAGCCTTAACAGAACCAGAATGACTTGATTCATATGAACATAAGTGCTATTGATCAAGTTGAGCTATTATCAACTTAATTTGCTGTGAATTTAGCGCAAGATAATAGCGAGATGAAATAATAAACAAAAAACAAGACACCAAAATTTTACGTGAAAACAATGGGAAAAAACCACGGGCAAAGGATGAGTATTTCACTATGAATCAATAATGAATGTGTTACAATCAAGATCTCAATACTCTCAATCATGATCTAAAGCTTTCAAGATATTGTATGAATATTGTTTTTCAATACAAGGCGTGGCTATTTATATATAAGTCCTAAAAACCGAATTTTGGATGGATTAGAGTAGAGAAAATGCATCAAAACGTGAAACGGGTTTGGGCCGAATAAATGCACCGCTCGAGCGCCAACCTGGCTGTAAGCAAGTTCTCGCCGCTTGAGCTATAACCTTGTGCTAAGCATTAGTAGTGCAGGCGCTTCATCGCTACACATAAGGAGATGGGGTGATATCTCTTGTAATTGATGATAGTTACATCTGAATCACCAACATATATTGATTTAAATCAAACCAGATCACCAACATATTATTATTATTTTGAAAAAGCCCTTATGTTAATTTTGCCTATGGTCTTCAAATTGTTTGAATCGTCTAACTCATCATGTAACATTCACAAGTCAATTTTATAAAAGCTCAGTGTTACCCCTAAAACTTGCAATTAGGGATACTTTAACAAGGGTCGCACGATCGTTTTATGAAGATTGAGACAGATTTCATATTGTGTATTGTGTACAATAACAAATAATCAGGGATTAGCTTACTATCAGATTAATAAATTAGGGACCAGCAACACAATTTTCCCAATATGATACTATACCACTTAAATATTAATTTCTTGATTGGAAATTCTTCCCCCATAGCATGTTCGGCATGTTTCTTTTTGTGTCGCCTATGTTTATTTTTTCAACATCCTTATTTTGTTCCTTGTCCTTTCTACGACAAATGTCATTATCTATCAGTTTGTTGAGAAGAAAGCACTTTTCGTAAAATTTTAAACTGAACGTCAAAGTTTAATTTGTTCAAAATTGATCATCAAACAGGTCACTCCATTTGTAAAATAAACATTGAAGAACAATCTGTATTCATTTATATGGGGAACGAAAAAGTTCGAAATTTCGCACAACACATTTTACATTCAGAAACATGGGATATTTTCATTTTCCCAGGAACAAGAACATACGACAAAAATGTCAAACAGAAAAGAGAACTTCACACTCCAAAGGGACAGTAAAAAGAGTTCACAAAACCAGGACACAACAATGGCCTCGTTTTCTTTGCTAACCGTCTTTATTAGTATAACTCGATAACCCCCAGATCGAACAACATGAATAAAAATTTTCCCATTTTTCTTCGACTCCTTCAGATATAAGGTATTTGTCCTCCGAGCAGCCACCCAACACCCTAACTAAGAAGAATTCTTAAGAACCCATGTAACCAGTGTCGAAATACCAAAACCGGTTGCAGTTTTCTTCTTATCATTGCGAACAGGGCCAGCCATGTCAATGTGCATCCACTGGACCCTCTCATCAACAAACTGCATATATACATCGATAAGTCAGATGCCTATACTGAGACAGACTAGGAAACAACTTATAGTCTCCAATACATGCTTTTGTTTCTCATT
>CAIGRB010088449.1:23801-37949 GCA_903798255.1 Fraxinus quadrangulata | reverse complement strand
TGGGGTTGGGGGAAGAGAGGGGGTTGTATACCCGCTTCAAGAAAAGAGCTGCAGTGATGGAACCACCATGTCGACTACCAGTGTTCACCATATCAGCCACTCCAGATTTCATGAACTCCCAATAACTTTCTTCCAGGGGCATCCTCCAAAGTTTTTCCCCGCTTACCTCTGAGGCTGCAAGTACCTCATTTGCCAGGTCATCACTGGGTGTAAAAACACCTGATTTTGTATATCATGAATAAATCAGTGCAACTATCTTCACAAGGAATCTCCATGTTCAGAACATTTTGAGAAATTTAAATTATGAAAAAAGCCAAAAACTATTGGGCCGGAGGTGGTTCTCAAATAATATAGGACAAAACAAAGATTTATATATCACATACCAGCAATAGAGGGTCCAAGAGCAACAACACAAGACCCAGTCAATGTGGCCAAATCAATGATCTGCAAAAGATTAAAAGGACATTACATATCAAAATAGAGAGTGAACCCTGAAAAAGTCAACCTACTTATTCCAAAATAGTTAGGTTTTTAAGTTGCGTATCATCTATCTCGTGCCTTTTAGGTTGTCATTCCCGATATCGAAATACATGGGCAAATGATAAAAGAATAAAAACTGTAAAAGTGGTGCTTCCCAAAAATAGAGACGTAAAGAAAAGGCACTAAGGGTACCTTCTCCACTCCTTGATTGCAAGCATATACCAAAGCATCTGCAAGTGTAAGTCTTCCTTCAGCATCAGTATTGTTTACCTAAAGAATGATCAATGCAAAAAATTGGGAATAGTAACTTAACATGTGAGATAAACTCATCAATATAAAAGAAGGCATGTTGAGATAGACCAAGCTTTTGAAAGTGGGTGATTTAAGTATATCGTTAACTTGGGTCTCATAAATTTAAGGTCGCCGTTCCAAAATAAGGGAAAAGCTTCCTTCAAATGAAAGGTGAGAACCTAATTGCACAACCTTCTGAGGAAACCGCCACAGTTATTCTGGGATGGAGGGATAGTGAAACATATTTGAAGATAAAAGTTTTCTTTTAAACTTGTGTCTGAGTAAGGTCACATGGGCATCCAGTGTCATGCCAATTGGCATTGTTAAAGCAAGATAACCAAAGAGCTAAAGAACCATATGGAAGACTAAAAGCATGTTGGCTAAGCTTGAAAAACGAAAGTAAAAGATACATTTAGCCTCTAAACATGTTTGAATAACCTACTCTTTCTTACTTACAAATTAAAAAAGTTACCTCTGGAAGTAACTCTTACCCTCAGTGACAAAAAAATACTTATTTCCAACTTACACCAATAAAAAGAATTATTTATTTTGAAAATTTATTCATTCAGTAAACATTTTAAGCATAGCCAAGTGTGCCCTAAATGATCAGAGTAAAAACCAAGCCATGTACAAAAATAAAGCAAATTGCTGTCTGGTATGTCATTCTGCAGTTAATTATAGTTACATCGCCAAACTATTATAGAAGACAGGTTATAACAGAACTTAACAATGCAATCTGGAAAACTAATAGTAGCATAATAAGCTCAGGTTGAATCCTCATTATGTATTAAATACAGGTGCTAGCACAAAATTCATTAAATTTTCAAACTCGAGATATCCAAACAAAAGAGAAATCTTCTTTCTAGAATATTTTTTATTGATAAAATGTGGTAAAAATATTCTTTGTGACATAGTGTTATCATGCACAATGAACTCATTCTTAAGTATTTGAACACCAAATGAAGATGTATAACATCTTCTCCAGATATTTAAAAGATTTATTGAACACACATGCCAACACTTCTGTCACTAAAAAGAATCATATATGGGCAATTCAATATGTTCACAATAACGAATTTAAGTGCAAGGACAATTATAAATGGAGTAAAGAGATCCTAAATTTCTATCTCGGTGAAATTTTCATGAAGAGGAGGAATTGTAAATGAGAAACACAGCAGAAAAGGAAAGGGACGTGCTTTAAATAAGATGTAAGAGCATAGAAATTTATATGCAAAGTAGACATTGACTGGGTAAAATGTAAGAGCTCCTGCCAGATGACAATGTGGCGCAACAATATGAAACTGAATGTTAGAACTTCAAATTCTATCTGCATAATGAAACCAAATCCAGATTCATTCTGTAGATAGATCTAATTTCAGTTGTGAGGATAAAAATCTGTTTGCCAAAAGCATACCGAGGAGAAAGATTTCGTGATTATCATTTTTTTTGGGATCAACAGAAAGAATGTTCGAAAGAAAATATGCAGACAATCCAAACCTGCATATCAAAACCAAATCCAGACTCAATACAGATACATCTAATAGGAGTTGTGAGAATAAAAATTGTGTAAAAGAATAAATTGGAAAGAAAGATTATGCATGAAGGTTTAACCTATGCAATGAGAGCATGAACGTTTAAACTATTCACAAAATTAACAATGAATTAAGGAGACAGGATTATCCTATAGAAAAATGAAGAAATTACCTCAATTGTCTTTCCATTTGATGCTGTAACAATATCTCCGGGCCTCATGCCAGTTCCACTTATCATATTCTCACAAGCTGCAACAATGAAATGAACCTGCATAAATATCATTTGTTATCAGGTTTTCAATCAATCTCTAAATGATTTAACTGAAATGTGATTTATAAATATTTTCAATTAACATAAGAGATAATAAGGAGACTGTAATCATGAAAATGAATCAAGTCCACGAAAGAGCACGATGTCCTTGAAACAGTAACACGGAAAAGAAATGAGTCACCTCTACTCCAGTTGGCTTGATTTGACCAAGGGCCTTTGCTGCACCCAATACGGCTGCTGAACCTCCCATGTCAAATTTCATGTGCTCAATGGCACAACCTGGTCCTGTCTTGATATTATAGCCACCGCTGAAACATCAAGAAGAAAATTGAAGATTTTGCACTGCTGAGAAGCCCATGAAACACGGCGACAATATCCCATTTCAACCATATTTCTAGACAGCGTCTCTTTAAAATGTAAGTAAATTTTGGAATACAAATTTATTCACCTGTCAAATGTCAACCCCTTTCCAACTAAGGCCAGCTTGGTTTTGACTTCTCCACCTGGAGGCCTGTAACATAAGTGTATGAAATGCGGAGGATTAGCAGATGCTGCTGCAACACCAAGATAAGAACCCATTTTTAATTCTTTGCACTGCTCTACATCCAAGATTGTCGCAGAAAGAACATCACTGTGCTCAGAAGCAATCCTTTTGGCCTCTTCTGCTAGTACTCCTGGCATATCAAGTAACCAAGATATGAAGAAATATACAATTTAAAAGGTCACATTAAATGAGATTCCCACCTTAATTACACGAGCAAATTTCCAAAATAATCACTCTTTGATAGGTAATGGGAAAGTAATAGAAAACAGAAATAGGATTACCAACCAGGTGTTAGTACATTAGCAGGTGCATTTACTAGCTCTTTTCCAAAAATTATCCCAGAACAAACATCTTCCGCATTCTTGAGTTTTTTTTCTATCTCAGGTCCAGTGCCAAGACCAAGAATATCCACAGATTTGAGAGTCCCTCTTTTTGACTCTGACTTGAATCTATTGTCTTCATAAGTCCCCAATACAGATCCTTTGGCATTTGGAACATTCCCCCAAAATTAATTCCATGAATTAGCAACAAACTAATGTTGCAGTTCAAATGAGAAGGAATCTAGAAAAAGTACCAGTAGCTATTGCTGAAGCAAGGTTTAGCTTTGATTCAGTAGAGAGCTCTGCGGAAGAAGCAAGTATGATTGCAACATTACTTGCCTGAGAAGACTTAGCTGCTGCAGCAACTGCCTCACCAAGACTGCGATATGCAGTAGTTGCTGATGTCGCTGATCCAAGGCCAATTAAACATACCTTTTTCAAGTTAAGATTGGATAGCCTAAGAACTGTTGATTGTCCAGCCTTTCCAGTAAAATCCTCCGATGATGATGCTTCGGACAACAAACCTCCTAATTGTGAATCTAGTTTTTGCAGGATTAAATTCTTGAACTTTGAATTCTCATCTTTGATCATGTCCGCCCCGGTTGCACCTACTGCAAGTATGTCTCCTTTCCATTCTAACAAATCAATCTCTTTTGCCGCAAATGAGATCTTCAATCATTCAATAATACATGTCAAATTTAGTGATGCTGCAATTGATCCCCGAAAAATATTTAACAAAGAAAGCTGTACTTAGACATACAAACACGTAATTATATATAAGCTTATGTAAGCACATGTATGCAAATGCATATATATAACAGAAACTGACATGCACCTTTCACTTGGTGAATGATGCGTACAAACGGAAACAGTTCATTCTTAGAAATGTGCAAAGGGATTGAAACGTGGAATATATAAGACATAGATACCTCCAAGAAAAATGATAATAATTTCTAAAGAACAGCCCAGCTGAAATATTCAACTTCTTGCAGAATGTATCTCAAAAAATCTGATGAAACATTAAAAATGATTACTCCTCCTCATCAAATCCCCACAATCTTGATGGACATTTAGGAACCCAATAACATAAACATCACACACAAGCTTCAATTCAAATAAATCAATCAAGATTCAAAAACGCGGGACTGCATTTATGTGAACAAAGATAAACCCATAAATCTTAGTCGGTTCACTACAGGGAGGCGGGAGCCTTTGATCTCTTCATAAATCCAGCTTGTAATGAACTCTCACGATAATCTTAATCTTAAGCAAAACAAATACTATCAAAGCAATATATATGAAAAGTATTCAGTTACACGGTTTATTGACAGTAAAAGAATACCTTTGGGTGGTCGATTTGGTTTGGTCGTGTGAGGCCAAGAGTGGCCTTGGCAATTGAGTGAGCCATTCGTTTTGTCCTTCAGGAAGAGAAGTGTGAGACTGCAGAAGATAAATCCCAGATGGGGCCAAACGGAAAATTCCTGAAAATCGACGGACAAGAGCGATAGTAACAAGAAGAAGTTGAAGCTTGTAGACCTCTAATGGCAGCAATTTGTAACGAGTAACTGTTCTGTATTTATAGATGCAAATACTCATGGCAGCAGTTAAAAAATTGTTCGTCAGGGTGAGGTGTAATGGACCGACCCTATAATTAATTATTAACGAGGAAAAAAAGTTACTTCTGTTTGACAATCATAATTTAAAAAAAAAAGGTCTACTTATTTTTAACTATACATTCACACGATAAAATATTTTGTACGTCGAGCCTAAAATAACGATATTTGATAGTTCTTTTGACAAAATATATCTTAAAAGTGTGTTTGAGCCACATTATTTTGAAAGAATGTATTCTGAAATAGTAGATTAATGGAGAATTTGTAGTTGAAAAAGAAGGAAAAGTTATTGATGTGATGAAAAATATTATTTTATTGAAAATGTGTGATTGAAAATGAGTAGAAGAATGTGAATGAAAATTTTAATGTGTACCAAACAGGGGCTAAATTGTTGTATTTATGTTATATAGACAAAATTCAATGGTTGAACGAATAATTTTAAAAAAAAAAGCGAAAATTGATGAAAATTGACGAAATCCAAAGTTTGAAGATCAAACTGGTGCTAAACTGGAAGAAATGTCATTTCATAGTGTAGGAAGGAATAGTACTAGAACATAGAATTTTTAGCAAATAGTATCGAGGTGCATAAATTAAAGATTCAAGTGATAGAAAAGAGAGATGCTGCAGTTACAGAAAAAAATTCTATAAAAATGACAAAATACACACATGGGGGTGGACTCCATTTTTTATGATAATATTTTACTCACATGGGGCCCACTCCCATGTAAGTATTCTGTCATTTTTACAGAAGAAACAGTTATGTACAAATGGATAATTTCGATAAAAAACTACCTCCACCAACTTCAATTGAGAGAGTACGTAGTTTCCTCAGCCACATGGGATTCTACAGGAAATTTATCAAAAAAAAATTCCAAAATCACCAAACCATTTTGCAGCTTACTTGAAAAGGATATACCATTTAACTTTTTTTACGAGTATTTGACATCATTCAACGCTCTAAAAGAAAAGTTAATTTTAACATCAATTATAGCTGCACCAGACTAGAGATTGTCATTTAAGTCGATGTGCGATGCTAGAGAGTATGTAATAGGGGGGTCAGTATTTGGTCAAAGAAATGATAAAATTCTCCATGTCATCTACTGCGCATGCAAGACTTTGATAGAGGCACAACTAAATTATGCAATCACGGAAAAGGAGCTGCTAGCCATTGCGTTTGCCTTCGATAAGTTTAGATCATATCTCATGGGACATAAGGTAATTGTCTACGGATATTACGCATTTCTCCTTCAAGAGTTTGACTTGGAGATTTGAGGCAAGAAATGCAGTGAAAATGTGGTAGCATACCACCTTTCGAGGCTTGAACAGGCAAAACACGGGGATGATGGCAATATAAAGAATTATTTCCCAAATGAGGGTATATTTGTAGTTGAATGTAGGTCATGATATGCAGACATAATGAATTACTTGGCGTGTAATGTGCTTTCACTTGAGATAACACGTCACTAAAGGAAGAAGTTCTTTTCAGAGTTGAAATACCATTATTGGGAAGACCT
The DNA here is from genome assembly GCA_903798255.1 of Fraxinus quadrangulata. NCBI lineage: Eukaryota > Viridiplantae > Streptophyta > Magnoliopsida > Lamiales > Oleaceae > Fraxinus > Fraxinus quadrangulata. The sequence goes on along the minus strand of CAIGRB010088449.1, from coordinate 31,384 downwards.
CATATTATACAGGAGGGTGCCGATCAGATCATTCAAAATGTGTGCCAAATGAGGAGATCCCTCAGATTCTGGAACGTTGTCATTCTTTAGCTTATGTAGGGGCATTTTGGGTCTTCAAAGATAGCAACGAAAGTTCTATAATTAGGATTCTATTAGCCCTCACTGTTTAAGGATGCTCATGAATATGTGAAATGATGTGATCAATGCCAATGTACAATGACTATCTCCAAAAGGCATGAGANAAACATCACACACAAGCTTCAATTCAAATAAATCAATCAAGATTCAAAAACGCGGGACTGCATTTATGTGAACAAAGATAAACCCATAAATCTTAGTCGGTTCACTACAGGGAGGCGGGAGCCTTTGATCTCTTCATAAATCCAGCTTGTAATGAACTCTCACGATAATCTTAATCTTAAGCAAAACAAATACTATCAAAGCAATATATATGAAAAGTATTCAGTTACACGGTTTATTGACAGTAAAAGAATACCTTTGGGTGGTCGATTTGGTTTGGTCGTGTGAGGCCAAGAGTGGCCTTGGCAATTGAGTGAGCCATTCGTTTTGTCCTTCAGGAAGAGAAGTGTGAGACTGCAGAAGATAAATCCCAGATGGGGCCAAACGGAAAATTCCTGAAAATCGACGGACAAGAGCGATAGTAACAAGAAGAAGTTGAAGCTTGTAGACCTCTAATGGCAGCAATTTGTAACGAGTAACTGTTCTGTATTTATAGATGCAAATACTCATGGCAGCAGTTAAAAAATTGTTCGTCAGGGTGAGGTGTAATGGACCGACCCTATAATTAATTATTAACGAGGAAAAAAAGTTACTTCTGTTTGACAATCATAATTTAAAAAAAAAAGGTCTACTTATTTTTAACTATACATTCACACGATAAAATATTTTGTACGTCGAGCCTAAAATAACGATATTTGATAGTTCTTTTGACAAAATATATCTTAAAAGTGTGTTTGAGCCACATTATTTTGAAAGAATGTATTCTGAAATAGTAGATTAATGGAGAATTTGTAGTTGAAAAAGAAGGAAAAGTTATTGATGTGATGAAAAATATTATTTTATTGAAAATGTGTGATTGAAAATGAGTAGAAGAATGTGAATGAAAATTTTAATGTGTACCAAACAGGGGCTAAATTGTTGTATTTATGTTATATAGACAAAATTCAATGGTTGAACGAATAATTTTAAAAAAAAAAGCGAAAATTGATGAAAATTGACGAAATCCAAAGTTTGAAGATCAAACTGGTGCTAAACTGGAAGAAATGTCATTTCATAGTGTAGGAAGGAATAGTACTAGAACATAGAATTTTTAGCAAATAGTATCGAGGTGCATAAATTAAAGATTCAAGTGATAGAAAAGAGAGATGCTGCAGTTACAGAAAAAAATTCTATAAAAATGACAAAATACACACATGGGGGTGGACTCCATTTTTTATGATAATATTTTACTCACATGGGGCCCACTCCCATGTAAGTATTCTGTCATTTTTACAGAAGAAACAGTTATGTACAAATGGATAATTTCGATAAAAAACTACCTCCACCAACTTCAATTGAGAGAGTACGTAGTTTCCTCAGCCACATGGGATTCTACAGGAAATTTATCAAAAAAAAATTCCAAAATCACCAAACCATTTTGCAGCTTACTTGAAAAGGATATACCATTTAACTTTTTTTACGAGTATTTGACATCATTCAACGCTCTAAAAGAAAAGTTAATTTTAACATCAATTATAGCTGCACCAGACTAGAGATTGTCATTTAAGTCGATGTGCGATGCTAGAGAGTATGTAATAGGGGGGTCAGTATTTGGTCAAAGAAATGATAAAATTCTCCATGTCATCTACTGCGCATGCAAGACTTTGATAGAGGCACAACTAAATTATGCAATCACGGAAAAGGAGCTGCTAGCCATTGCGTTTGCCTTCGATAAGTTTAGATCATATCTCATGGGACATAAGGTAATTGTCTACGGATATTACGCATTTCTCCTTCAAGAGTTTGACTTGGAGATTTGAGGCAAGAAATGCAGTGAAAATGTGGTAGCATACCACCTTTCGAGGCTTGAACAGGCAAAACACGGGGATGATGGCAATATAAAGAATTATTTCCCAAATGAGGGTATATTTGTAGTTGAATGTAGGTCATGATATGCAGACATAATGAATTACTTGGCGTGTAATGTGCTTTCACTTGAGATAACACGTCACTAAAGGAAGAAGTTCTTTTCAGAGTTGAAATACCATTATTGGGAAGACCTCATATTATACAGGAGGGTGCCGATCAGATCATTCAAAATGTGTGCCAAATGAGGAGATCCCTCAGATTCTGGAACGTTGTCATTCTTTAGCTTATGTAGGGGCATTTTGGGTCTTCAAAGATAGCAACGAAAGTTCTATAATTAGGATTCTATTAGCCCTCACTGTTTAAGGATGCTCATGAATATGTGAAATGATGTGATCAATGCCAATGTACAATGACTATCTCCAAAAGGCATGAGATGCCTTTGAATTCAATTCTAGAAGTGAAACACTTCGATGTTTAGGGGGACAGATTTTATGGGATCATTCTCATCCTTTTACAACAATTAGTACATGTTGGTGGCGGTTGATAATGGGTAGAAGCAGTAGCAACATCAACTAACAATACTCGAGTGGTTGTTAATTTTTTGAAGAAAAATATATTCTCGCGCTTTGGCACCCCTAAAACCATTATTAGTGATTAGGGTAAACACTTGTGAAACAGGCTTTTGGAGTCAGTGTTGACAAAATATAGGGTAAAACATCGAGTTGCTACACCTTATCATCTTCAAACAAGTGTTCAGGTAGAAGTGTCAAATAGAGAGCTGAAGAGAATACTGGAGATGACATTGAATAGCTCGAGAACTGATTGGTCAAAGAAACTTGATGATGCACTGTGGGCATATCGTGCTGCTTACAAAACACCAATAGGCATGTCACCATATCATCTTGTGTTTGAGAATTGAGAAAGCTTGTTACCTTCCAGTGGAGTTGGAGAATTGAGCATATTGTACAGTAAAGAAACTGAACATGAACATGACAGTGGCTAGAGAAATGAGGATGCTACAGTTGAATGAATTAGATGAATTCTGGATTAATGCTTTTGAGAATGCAAAACTTTATAAGGAGAGGACAAAGTACTGCATGATAAATACATCCAGATACGTGAGTTCACTCCAGGTCAAAACGTACTTTTGTTCAATTCTAGGTTGGAATTTTTTTCCTGGGAAACTGCACTCTAGATGGTTTGAACCATTCACGATTGTTCAAGTCTTTCCACATGGAGTAGTTGAGGTGACTCATGAGACAAAAGACACTTTCAAGGTAAATGGGCAACGTTTGAAAGCATATTGAGGTGACGATTTTGATAAAGAGAAGTCATTCGCCTAACTCCACACCTCGAAATGATCAAGTTGTCAAGTCTAACTAAAGACTACAAATTAAGCGTTTATTGGTAGGCAACCCAATTTTCTAACCATTTTATTTATTTTGCTTTCCGTATTGCATTACATGTAGTATTATTCTTGATTTATATGTTGCATTAGTTATAAGCACGTTTCAATTTAGTTTGGGGTTCGTCTTCATCGTTGACACTTAACCTAGTTAAAGCTAAATAATAATTAAGTCGAAATGAGTTTTCTTTTTCTCTTTCTTTTTTTTTTTGATTTTTTTCTTCCCCTTTTGATAGGTATCATGGATATTGACATCGGGAAGAACTTAGCTAAGTACAAGTTGCGTTAAATTGACAAATAACTCCCCATACATTCAACCGAAAAATTTGGGGAGTGTCTTCTTCCATTTTTTCCCTCCGACTTATATTCTTACTAATGCTTATAACATTGAGGATAAAGTTGATTTTAAGTTTTGGGGTGGAGAAAAACTTTGAGTTTTTACTTTTCATGTATTTTTGAGTGTTTGTATGTTTTTTTTTTTTTGTTATTACTTTAGTATATAATAGAAAAAATAATAATTTTTTTTTTAAAGTTGAAATTTTTCAAAAAATATTTTCTTATTTTAGATTGTGTGCTTGTGTAGGTTAAATAGTCTGGCCATCAATGATAATTAAATTTGAGATTTGGTATTAATTTATGAACTATAGATATGTTACATGCTTAAATTAATTGATGGCTAGCCTTGCAGAACTTGATATTATATGCGCAATAGAATTGAGTTTTACATTATGATACAATAAGTTGATTCATATGCTGCATAGGTTGATAGATTGAATATAGATCTATACCTAAAACTATTCTAAAGTAATGATCTTTAGACCAAGTTTATAATAGTTTGGGATGATTTTACTATTGTAGGAAAATACGAATGTGAATGGGGATTCCTTGTGTAAAAAAATTATGCGTAAATTGTCTTAAATTAATGGGATAAAATTTGGTGAAAGTCTTAAGTTGAAATTCGGTTCGCTTAAATAGGTGTTTGATAAGGGACATTGCACTAATTAATGCATAAATTTTTGAAATTTGAAACTTCTCTTTGGAGCATTTTCGACTAGTTTAAAACTTTGTGTTCTAAAATCATTTGATTTAAGTCATCGGCTTAAAGTATGGTACATGGGTTATTTAGAAAGTAAAATGAGAGAATGTAAAAACATAGAAAATTTGAGAAAAAAAAATTGGTACATGAAACAGAAGATACACCAAATGCCTTGGTTAAGTCTCAAGCACTTATTTGAGAAGACTTGATTTTTTTATGAGAGATTATTATTATAGTCTAGTCCTAGAAGTCGAAGTCGAAGCAATCAAAGAATTGGAGAATCCTTATTTATTGATGTGTTGACTTGCAACTAGTGACATCTATCTGAACTAGAGATGGTGAGGATAATAATGAAAAATTCAACCTTAGATTGTACGCTGAAAAAATAGTAAAAAGAATAAGTTAGTAGTGTGTGAATCATACGAGAGATGAAATGATATATTTGACCACAGATGGTCGGGAATTGAAGCAACTTGTAAATTTATGATTGTCTACTCAATTCTTCACACACACGTGTCAATTTTGCATTGGAAGAGTGGATATTGGTTTGGTATTGTGACTTTGAAACAGTTTGTAGATTTAATATGATGACTCCAAATTTATATTGTCTAACAAAATATTTTTGCATGCTTGCGTTCTTGTTGTTATTTATGTTATAATTTTGTTTGAGGATAAACAAATGTTTAAGTTTGAGGTGTTTGATAAATGTATTTTATATACTTATTCGAGACCTAAAATGTCGATATTTAGTAATTCTTTTGACAAAATATATCCTGAATTGTTATATTTTATATTATATAGGTAAAACTCAATGAATGACTGATGAATTGAAAGAAAGAAGTGAAAAATGGTGAAAATGGTGATGTCCAAAATTTGAGAACCAAATTGCAAATATTCAATAGTTGATTTGAACCACAAGACGATACTTTGAAGATTGTTATGAGACAATTGAATGGAATTAGAACTCAAAAAAGAATGGAATATGATCAAAAAATCATCAAAATCAATTTCCAATCACATAAGTTATATTTCAAAATTTTAACCGAAAATTAAGACCCATTTTTTGCTTAGTAAACATCCAAATTGAAAAAGTTATATTTCTGGCAAATTTTTAGTCCTTTTGAGTCATATTTCCAATGCACATTAATCGTCTCAATCGGATATCGATAGAGAATGTTATAGTCAAAATACTGACTGATGTGCAAGACAAAAACATGCGCCTGCGAAGACAACTTTCATTTTTCGATTGAAATTTTTTTGAAAATCAACTTGGACATGATTTTCAACCAATTTTTAATTCTTACAAATATCTAACAAAAGAATACATATAAGAGACCTCTCATATACATCTTATATTTCAATATTAATCAATTATTATTATCAAGAGTAAAAATCATAATTTTCTTGAGAGAGTTGAAGGAGACTTGCAAGAATTCAACTAAGTGGATATTCAAACTTGATTTTTGGATAAAGAAAAGAAATCGCAAGTGGAGATTCATCAAGAAACCATTGAAGAGATTCAAGATTCATTTTTATCTTCTTAATCTATCAAAAATTCGAGTATGTCTTTTAACTTAAATATGATTTCTTATAATTTCGATATGTTATGCTAGTTTTATATTGCAAGGATGAGATAAACTCTCATTATAATATTTTCAGTTTTTAATTAATTATTTTGACTTTAATTTGATTTGATTTGATTTGTGGATGTTTATTTTTTATTTTTATCATTCTTTTCAATTATTTGATCATTAATTGAATTGTTAATGAATTTTATTGTTATCGAGAAAGATAATAAGATTTAAAAATAATATAATAAATATTGTAAGATTTGATAAATGATAAAGATATATCTCTATACTTTATAAATGTTTCAATATGTGTTATAACACTTGTTAATGCATTTATCATGTTTGCATTATTCATCGAGAGATATAAATGTCACACGAGGGGAATAAATTAGATCGCTATCGAGCGAAACTTTCAATTAAATTAGGAACATTGACTAACATGAATGATTTCAAATTGTTACTTTAATTGTTGCACTAAACAGAATAGTAAAAGAGATTCAACATCTTAGCAATGCATCTCAAATATTTGAAAAAACACATTTACTTATTTTCATTAGTTTAATTGATAATTTAGGGATTAATATAGAAAAAATCACAAAATATTTGATATTCAATTAAAGTTGCAATTAATTTTAACTCGGTTAAACACATAGTTCTCGTGGATTCGACACTCTATTCATTATTATATTATTTGAATACGATCATGTGTACTTGCGGGTTTTTAAACGATCATTGCACATAAACCAAAATTTTTTCTCTAATTTTTAACTACGCATTCTTAAAAAAAATCACAATTCAAAACTCTATTTTACCGAAATAATGATTTTCAATAAGGGCTTAAAAGAAAATTTTGAGATCAAAAGTTATTTTTAAACTCATTTGATTAATTTTATAAAAATAATTATTTTAGTTAGAAGAATTCTTTAAGAAATTTGATTTAATATGACTTTCTCTAAAAATTCTTTAGAAATTAGTTTTCAAGCACTACAAAAAGTAATTTTCTCATCGAACTTTTTTATAAGAAACAAAAATTCTACCAAACATATCCTAACATGTTTTGTATTCCAAATTGAAATGTACTGGGAAGGTAGAGTGGACAGCAATTTGGTCCACCAACATAATGCATATGGCATATGATAATTTAAGTTTTTTCCTATTCTAAAAGTTAAAATATACGTATTGCCTTGAACTACTCTAATACAAAAGAAATTTTGAAGTCTCGCTCACTATAAACAGCATGAAGCCGGCATTTGCAAGATTAAAAATATTATCTGATTATGATTTTCAATATTCTATATTTTTTATCTAAATATTTATTGGTTATTCTATTTTAATATTTAAAGGGCAGTAGTTCTCTAGTGAAGTTCTCTATTAAAAAATAATGGAAGCTGAGTCGGCACTGTTTGATGCTCCAGCTTGATATATATATCCTATTATGGAACCAATCATGCTCTTTCATGGATTTTTTTTTTTTTTTTTTTTT
>CAIGRB010088449.1:0-13333 GCA_903798255.1 Fraxinus quadrangulata | reverse complement strand
ATATATATATATATATAAATTTTTTAAAATTTTATTTTACCATTTTAATTGTTTTGCTTGTAACAGAAATGCCCGTATGGCTGTGCATTTTACCACCTCAACCTCACCATAGATAAAATATTTTCTAATATTAATGCCTAAGAATTACGAAACTTCAATTGCAATATCTTCTCTACTTTAGTGTCATTTCCGTCAGTTTCATTTTCTCGTAATATGGTAGAAGGGTCTGTGAAGAACATAAAGTCCATCACTCAACGTGATCAAAGTATACTAATATTTAGAAAATTACCCTAAAATCCTACATTTTAACTATCAATTTCAAAAATTAGGTGTTTTTGTTTTTCTTTCAATAATCAGGTGTAAATATTATTTCAAAAATTTATATATCATTTCTCTCTCTCTCTCTCTCTCTCTCTCTCTCTGTGTGTGTACATAAATCGATGTTGCTAATCATCTCCACCACCGCTTGTTATAGCCATCACTTCCACCTCTCCCCTAATCGAATATCTGAGCTCAACTATGGTGACGATCCAATCTTCTGACCTAAAGCAATAAACGATAATGTCTTTATCCCTCACCTCCTCCCTAAACTATCGCTTCTACCTACTCTCCATCACGAACATCTTCATACCTTGAAATATGTCATAAAAATAGTAGTTGATAGAGGTGAGGTGGATATTGTGGTGATGGGTTGTGATGTACAAATTTGCATGGTGGTGGTGCGGTGAATGTTGTGGTGGTGGTGGTCTACGTGGTGGTTTTGTTGTGTAAGGAACCCCATGGTGGTAGTGCAGTGGTGGTGGTGATAAGATGACAGCAACATTTGGGTGGTAAATGTGGTGGTGGAGTGGGGTGGAATGAAGAGTTATTGTGATCAAATAATGTGATCAAATATTTGGATAATTGTGACTAATAAAATGGATAATTAATAATCAATAAATAATATGTGATCCCAAAAAATGTGTGTGATTTGCAAATAAATTTGTAATTGTGATCCACAATCTCGTTATTGTATGAAATCTAAAATCAAGGTGGTGCTGACGATGTGACATTGTGTTACACAGTTATGGTGATGGTGGGGCCGGTGATCTATGTTCCTTTTAATGAGGCCAGTGAATTGTAACAAGATACGTTACAACAAGGATAGCAAGGTGGTTCAGCGATAAAGTGAGCAATTGTGGCATGTAACAATGTTTGTTACAATGGTAGTGAAGGCAGCTATACTATAACAATGAATGTTACAAGTGGTGGGGATGAAGGTGGTCACAATGACGACAAAAAAGGCCATAAAATGTGTTACAACTTACAAGTGATGGCAATGACGACGAAAATAAGTGGTGAAATGTTTATAACATAATTCAACGAAAAATAATGTACCATATTACAAAATTTAATTATAAAAATTATAAAAATAAATAAATGTTTGTTAGTGTATTTGAAATTAGTAAACTTTTGTCATGCATTTGTGAATTATTCCCTTATCAATATATATCTAAAAGTTCAATTATATAATCTCAATCCATGACTAATTAACATAAAATATCAACCCCTAATTCAGATCAAATCAAATTCATTTTACTTTGAGGAAATTACACAAATCCAGATATTTCAAAATTACATTTCAAAAATTAGTTTTGATAAACAAAAAAAATTCAAAAATCAGGTATCAATTTAAATTTTTTAATATCTTTGAATTAAATTAACTTCATCCACCCAAACCCTAATTATTCATCACTCTTCCTTCTCTCCCTCTTCTTTTCCCTCATTTCTCTCTCTTCTTTACCCGATTTTTAGATCTTCTCTCTACATCTCTTCCTTCTCTCTCTTCGAACGCCGACGATCAACAAAGGAGTTGCGTCGACCGACTACGCTGCGGCATCGAAGGTTGCTACTGCTGTTAACGACGCTGATATACTGATGTTCATCGCGAAGGCGGCTGCTGCTGCTTGATATATTGATGTCCATGACAACGCTTCGCCGACAGTGGTTGTAGTGTTTTGTATGGTGGTTGTGGTGTTTTGTGTGGTAGAGATTTTGTGGTGGTGGGTAGTGGATTTGGCAGATGGGGTGGGACGGTTGTGCTTTTTGTTGGTAGTTGACTTGATCTTGTAGCGACGATTTGGTGGTGGTGATATGGTGTTGGCGTCAGTGGTGGTGGCGACAGCGACGATGATGGTGGTGGATCGACGACGACGAAGACAGGTGAATGCGATGGCGGTAGTGTTGTTGATGGTGGTCCGTGACCACTATTTGGTGTATGTGACAAATTAGTTGGTTACATGTGATCAAGTATTAAACCGTGACTTTAAAATTTGATAGCTTGTGATTTGAAAAGTAATTTTTGACCAACAAATCTGAAAACTCGTGATCGATAGATAAATCGTGACCTGTAATTTTGTTTTTTATTTGTGACCAATAAAATAAATTGTGACCTATAAAAAATTTATTTGTGACCTAGAAATAATCTATGACCTACAAAATTTTTAATTTATTATCTCAAAATAATTAATTTGATAATATGTGATTAGTAAATAAATTGTGACCTTCCACTTTAAGATGAGTTGGTTATTTAATTAATAAAATATTTTAATTAATTAACTAAATACTTAATTTTTGTATTTTTAAAAGTTAATACCTGATTTATTAACTCTTTCCTTTTACTTTTCCCAACTCAATCCAATTAGATGGCTAGTGACTGGAAATAGGCAGCCCAAATATACCAAAATATGCAATTTCATTGATTTCTTCTCTCTTAATTTTGCTCTCAAATATGACTAATTAATTTTTCTTTTGGACCAAATCTAACTAATATGGTCCATTTTTTTAAATTTATGTGCCTTCTAATATATTTGCATTGAGAAGGTTGATGACGAGAGAGGTGGGTTCTACTACTCCAGCAAAAGAGGTCAACTTCAACTAGGTCCAAGAGTATTCGTGAGATCGAGGTATTAAATTTAACAAGGTCAACACAATGTCACAAGCCAAATCTTCCCTACCATACCATCTAATCATATTCAGTATTACTTGCGAAACACGTGTATTTAGTCCACTATCAAATTTTAGAAGTCAAATCCAATTTTATTGTAAAAATAAAGATTTAAATAAAAATGATGATTTTCCCAAATCAATAAAAATAAGGGGCCGTTCTCTTTGTGTTTCAATTTTGTGTTTTGAGTTTTGAATTCATTTTGAGTTTTGTGTTTTGGGGGTGTATTTTGAGATTGTTAAAAATGTGTTCTTTTTTACATTTTCAAAAATTGTTTTCGAAAATAAAAAAAGAAAAACGTGTTCTCTCTCTCATCTTCTCTCTCTCTTTCCCTTGTTTCCCTTGTTTTCAAGTTTGTTTCCCTTGTTTTCAAGTTTTTCGTGGGATAGGATTGAAAACGTTCAAAACGATGATTTTATCGTTTTGTGTTTTGTGTACAAATTTTTTTCATTTTCAAAAATGCGTTTTCGAAAATAGGAAAGAGAACGCGTTTTCACTGTTTTGAAAAATCGAAAACAGAAAACGACGCAAAACGGCCAAAGAGAAAGTTTCACTAACTTTATCTTCATTATGGTAAAAATTATTACAGACAATGAATACTGGATATTTCCTCATGGCCATTATAAACCCCCATCCCCAGAACCAGAAGGGCACAATAATTCATTCACTACTGATAAGCTTCACCTTCAAGATTATGCCAAGAAAGTAATTACTTTTTTTTGCTGTGATTCATCATTCCACCAAATGATGCATGACAGTTAAATTAAATAATCAGAAATAAGTAACTTCAGTTTTAAGTTGTTTCGGTCAAAGTGCTCATTATGTGGGTAATTAAAGTGGCATTATTTTATTTTAGGCTAAAGATTTCTGGTCAGTGCTAATTATTCCATTCAAGAAGATATCTGGATGATGGACAAAGAGTAATTTTGAGGTTGGGCGTGCCTGAAGACTGCTTTTAATGCAATTAAGTCATGTTTGGTAAGATGTTTTGGACAATATTACTCTATTATATAAAATTTTGTTTATCATACTAAGTTGTTTTATTCAATATTGCGTACCAAACATACCCTTAAAGATTACTTGAAATTTTTTAAACGGGTAAGGCGGCCAAGGTTTAACAGCTTCCTTGGTGGAACAAATTTAGGCATTTGGGATTTTTTTTCCTTCTTAATTTTGTCAACTTTTGTGAGAGCTCGCCTTAGCTCGCCTATTTTTCGATAGGTTAAACTAGTTCGACTCGATAAAAATGTAAATCGTACACAGATCACCCGCGCAATCGCTATAACTAAGCACGTCTCACTTTATGTTTCCAACCGCTGCCTATACTTATGGCATCTCTCTCTAACTTTGAGAAACTTGTAAGCATATTTCATACAGATTCCTGGAAGAGTTTCAGTTTTATCCTATCAACAATCAAAAGCATCAATCCTTCAGCACAACCAAACACACAAAATATGTAAATATGTAAATAAATATAACATTAAACACAGTTTGGAAGCCATAATTAAGTCCATAACGTTATAATTATAACTAGTGAGATTGTCATAATTACTTGGGATTTTTTCAAGAAAATGGCCATGTGGAGTCATATTTTGATGAGGTAAGCACACAGTTCTAGCATCCACCTAGATTTGCAAAGTATACATTTGTGTCTCTAGACGTTGACACATTCAACTGAGACAAATCACTTAAAAAAAAATTATTTAGAAAAAGGTTTAAAAGCAACTTTTTGAATCTAAAAAACTGCTTTTAACTTTACAAAAACCTGACCAAACTATCTCTTAATAAATTTCAAGAGCATTCTCTTGTTTCAAGTATGTTGTCTTGAATAAGATTCAACACTACAGTGAATAGGATTTTGACTTTATTTTTTCTCCTTTGACATTGTCAAAAACTGTACACTCCACTCACCAAAAAGGCTGTGTAAGTTTCGCAGGGTGATCACATGAAAATCTGAGATTTCTCTAATCTCTATAAACAACATATTTTTCTATTTCCTATGCTAAAGTAGAGAGAAAAGGTGAAGTATTAAAACTTGAAGTACAATTTTAAAATATCAATCTTATTAAGAAACGTAGTTTAAGATTTTATATGTTCATCTATCGGATTTATTGCTTAACTATAGTAAGTTCAATGCTGTGTTTATAAGACATGAGATAACATGCAAAATTTTGAACATAGTAAGAAATAAAATAGCATGAAGCATATGATCTTTAAGGATCAAACGTGATTGTAAAACTTAAGCATTTAGGATTTAGCAACCAACAACGGTTCTTAACTGAGAAAAACAGCAGATCCACAAACAAACTCAGGTAGCTGCTATTCATATCCATCAAGGCAGCATAGCGAGCCATCAGAACAGAAAACGAAAAAAAATTGCGAATAATTCAATCTTTTCCTATGGAGCGTCTTCATTATGGTGTGATCGGTTCAAGATCCTTAAGTAGTCCAACTACTTGTTGCATACTCGGCCTCTTTGAAGGAAGTTCGGCAGTGCATAGATATCCAATCTTCAAAGCCTCGACCATTTGTTCCTCATATTCTGCTCCATTGATTTTTGGATCAATAGCTTGTGATCCCTTGTTTCCCCTTACTAATCCTCGTACCCAACTTACTAATGTGGCATCTTTTTCCTCGGGATAATAATCTCCAACGGGCCTTTTCCCGGTAATTAGTTCAAAAAGAATAACTCCAAATCCATAAACGTCATATTTTGGTGTTGGGGGCTGTGAGGAACTAGTTTCTGTCTGAAGAAACTCTGGTGGCACGTATCCAATTGACCCTCGTGAATGTTCACCCTCGAGGTCATTCCCGAAAATTTTAGCCAGTCCAAAGTCTAATAATCTTGGCTCCAAGTTCGAGTCAAGATAAACACTGTTTGCTTTGACATCTCGGTGAATAATGGGAGGCGAGCAGCCATGGTGAAGAAATGCAAGTGCGCGAGCTGTACCAAGCGCAATTTTGTGCCTAAATCTCCAATTCAATATTGACGCTTCCGATCCAACATTTTGTATCACATTATTTTCATTTTCTAAACACGTGTCGGAGCTCCAGTCTTCTGTAGTTTGAACACCGAGTGGCAAATCATAGAGTAAGTTCTGCAGATTTCCATTCTCCATGCAATCATAAATTGCAATCCTTTGGTCTCCAGCCAAGCAATATCCAGTTAGTGGAACAAGATTGGGATGCTTAATTCGACCAAGATACTCGAGTTCTCTTGCAGCTTCTTGGTCAGTCATGGTCGAACCATGGACCAAAACTTTAAAAGCAATAGGAATTTCACCCTGTAACAATCCAGCATAAACAGGCCCAAACCTCCCTTCAGCCAACAACGTGCTCCGATCAAAATGAGAAGTTGCAGACAGAAGGTCCGCAAATGTGAAATTAAGCAGTGGCTTCTCAAATATTACCACCGGTACGGATGTTGCTTGCTTAACATCAGCAACCCAAGTAGTCGAATCAGTCTGGAATGAAAAGGGTCCCGACATGGTTTGTTCTTCTTTACAGGAATTTTGTTTCACAGCCCACATTCTGGTTCTTCTTCGACAACCAAAGGCTAAAAAGAGCAACCCCAAAAGTAAACAAACCATGGAGAGGGTAACACCCAGGGCAAGCTCAAGTCCCCTATGTTTCGGAGCTTTTCTTTTAAAGAAAGCCGGATTTGCAGCAATTGGGCAGCTGTTCGCTGACCCAATGAAAGCCACTTGAATGGTTTCTGGAGAGATTTCTGAAGCACAAAAGCTTAGTTTGTTATACGAGAAATTGAAGCTCTCCATCTCCTGAAGTTTTTGTAAGAGCATCAAAGGGATCTCTCCAGTTAGATCATTGTAAGAAACATCTAGAACTCGAAGATTTTTGGTATTGAACTGAGGAATATGGTTGCTGAGGTGATTCTTGGAAAGATCAAGCGTTCTCAAACTACTCATATGTGATAAGTTACTCGGAATTCCACCAATCAAATTAGTTCCAGACAAATTCAGATATTCTAAATTGTAGAGCATATCAATTTGCAAGAATGGTTGTTTGATAAATCTATTGTGTGCCAGATTAAGGTGTTTCAGATTTTCAGCAAGTTTTAAGTCAGTGGAAAAGTGCCCACTAAACTGATTCTCAGATAAATCCAAATAAACCAACCTCGACCAATTGAAGCTGGAAGTGAAATTTACCTGAGAAATTTGGCCTTGAAATTGATTACTGCTCAAATCAATCACCTCCAATGGTCCTTCAAAGACACCAACAACAGAACCCTTAAACAGATTGCTTGAAAGATTAAGATAACTGATCAATGCCATCCCTGAAAAATCCGAATCCTGACCTCGAATCGCATTTTCAGCCAGATTCAAGAATCTCAACTTAGGCAATGCAGCACCTAATCCACTAGGAAGAGAGCCATTAAGCTTGTTTCCAGAAAGATCAATGGAAACCATCGACCGGCATCGTAAAATCCCCAATGGTATAACTGATTGAAACCCATTTGTACTGAGATTAAGAACTTGCAGACTGATTAAGGAGCTTATGGCTTCAGGAATACTCCCAGAGAAATTATTAAAAGAAAGATCCAAACTTTGAAGTTGCCCAAAATTCCCTATGTTGCTGGGGAGAATTCCAGAAATTTGGTTAAATGAAAGATTAAGATTCTTGAGTGAATTCAAACTCCAAAAATCAGAAGACAGACCAGTAATTTTGTTATTGCTTAGATCCAAAAATTCAAGATTTTTCAGTTTTCCAATGGTGTTGTCAGGAATTACACCATATAAATCCAAACCAGAAGCTTCCAATTTAACAACATATTCTCCTTTGGCATCACAAAACACCCCTTTCCATGAACAAAAAGAGCCAGAAAAATCATACCCTTTGATGGAATTTACGCCCATTCTTCCCAAGAAATCATAGATAAAGAAATCATCTGTATTGGGATTTTGGGAAACAAAGGACCTAAAGAACAGGCTGAGAATTAAAATAGAATTAAAGAAACTGAAACCCATTTTTGGATAAGGTCTATAAGATAGAAAAAACAAATTGAACTCCTCCTCCCAGTCTCTCGCTTTTCCAGAGCTTCAATACCACAAATTTCGCAGCATAAATTCTTCTTCTGTGACTATTTTCTGGCTTCTGCAACACCCATTAATCCATAACATAATAAAAAACGAGACACGACATCACAAGTACTCGACTATAACCACCACCACACAAAGTTCAGGGTTCATGAGAATGCTATAAAGTGAATTTTTTTATTTTTTTGGATTTCAGAATCCCAAGAAGTATGAAATTAATAATACAAATACAAATGGGATTCTGGAAATGATTTAAGATTTAGTCTGAAGAGAAGAGAAAGAACTTGACTACGTGAGTTTATCTTCTTGTCTGTCCTTTTGCAGGTTTTAACGCAGCCAAAACAGAATAATAAAACAAAATCCAACTGAATAGTCTGTCTGTCTTAAACAAGCTCAAAATTTCTGCATAAACCTCCCAATTTTAGCATGCAAAACGAGGAAGTTAACGAGAAGCCTCGAGGTGGGGATCCTGACGTGCTGTGGCTGCTATAAATTACTTAAAAAAGGATCAAGAGTATCCTGAAAAAATAAAAATTAACATTTAAAAAATAATTACAAGAAGACTTTGGATGTTTGGTCTAGTAACGGCATCTCCAATGGTACTTTATATTCGGTGTAAAACATTGTAGTCCAAACATAGCGTAAAAGTTACTTCAATGATATATCAAATATGTGCAATTTTTAGGTTAATGAATAGTGTTACACCAAATAAAAAGTTTTTCGTTTTAACTTCATTTTTCCCTTGTTCACAATTTATAAAAAAATATTTTTTCTATCTATGTCCTTATTTAATATTTTAGTATTCATAAATTTTAATTGATTCATAATTATATTAATATGATAGTTATTTTTAATAATTGCTNTAAATTTAAATTGTTCATTAAAAAGTAAGTTATAAATTTGATAATAAATTAGCACTATTTTAATAAATGTAATATTTTACTTCATTAAATATAATTAACGACTTTTGTAATAATAAAATTTGGTATAAAATAATTCAAAATAAAATCTGATGTAAAATTTAGTGTAAATTGATCTCCAATAATTTATACCAAATTTGATGTAATTCCTAAGGCTCTAAATTATCTATCCTTGTCATGACTTATCGAATCTAAAGAGTCAATCCAAAATCTAACTTGTCAAATGTCAAGTTGTAAGGTTTGGTCCAATAAAATCTCTTCGACTTAAAATTATTTTTTGTATAAAATAAAATAAATAAATTATTTACAAAATTATTGTAATAAAGAATTAAAGAGAACTTTTTTCTTCTTGATTTCTAAAAATGCCATTTAAAAATAAGTGATGCTATTTTAGCATAATTGATGCTAAACGCTAAAATGTTTTATCATAATTAGATTATTTTACAAGCAAGGACACAAGTTTCATTTGAAAATGATTTGTCGTTTACGATGTATAGACTAGCAGTACTCATGGTACTATATAACATTATTATTTAGAAATGGGTACTATATAACATTATTTTTTAAAAATTCCTTGAAAATAAATTCACTAGTTAGCAGTTCAACGCTTCGAAAATAGAAAAGATAAAAATATAGACACATTGCATACACCATATATACGTATGTGCATACATACACGCGTCGAGAAATAATCTACTAAACATTGTTACTTAGCTTATGAATAGTCAATTCAACAAACCCAATTTAATACGTAGTTCAACAAACTTACTAATATTGTTTAGTAGATCATTTTTTGTGACGTTAATTAATTTGTCATTTTAAATATTATATTTAAGATGATAAAAAAAATTAAACTATTGAAATATCCGATCACTGCTTATGGATACTTAGTAAATAACATTATTCTAAACAAAAAGGGGGTGGTTTTAGATGGAAAATTCAATGATGATAAGTTAGTGCATCGTTCATCATTTTTTATGATACAAGTTGAATTATTTGCCATAATTGAATTTTCTCAAAAAAATGCAGCCCAAGTCATAAGTGATTATGATTATATTTTAGAATTCGTATATTGATTGTGTCACTTGTATAAGTGATTATGATTATACATCATCTTTGTTCTTATTGGGATGAATTTAAAAAGTAGTTGTACGTGATTTTCACACTATTACGATATTCTTGAATTCTTTTTTCTTGTAACTTTCATGATAACAAGAGATCGTGTCTTTTGAGATGTGGCTCTATGAATGGTTATAATCTTTACGTTTAAATGATATGAATTGCTTAATGAATGTATACTGGGAGTTTTATTTTTTTATACGCTAAATCTGTAATCATATTTATTTAATCTTATCTTTACTTACATCTATAAAGCATATTCCGTCCTTGTTTGGTCTCAATTTTTTAAAATTTATTTTTCTCAAACTCATTTTAACCTCGCATTTTATGAAACTTATAACTTTTATTTACTTTCCAATTACACATTTTATCAACTTGTATTAAAATCTACTAAAAACATGATTCTTAACCAAATTAAATAGGGGCGATTTCTTGAAGTAATTTTTTCTAGGTTGAGGTTGGAGTCTCGACGAATTTGAGACATGTCATACAGAGGATTTGAAGTTTTCAAAGTATGAGATCGAGAATTGAACATTATTTCTATCAAAGAGCGAGAGGCAGCGAGCGACTAGATTCGAATTTTCTAAAGCAAATAAGAAATTAAATAAAGGCCTAGACTCACCTAATCGTGGATGGTGCAATCCACTTCACAAGAATCACGACCTTATGCTGGTGGATGGAACCTAACTAAAGAAAGACAAGGTAAAAGTAGTTGTTGACTTTCCTTCAAAACTTTGTAAAATTGGGCACAACGTTAATTTTATTTATGTTATCCTTCTTTTACTTTCCTAAAGTGCAGCATTTATCTCTTCACTTTTATGGCTATTCAACCAAAAAAGTTAGTTAAAATTCCTTCTTCCTTTTTTGATGATTCTCCACTCTTTTTGAGATTTAAAAATTAAAATATAGAAAGGTATCATATTAAGAAACTACATATATTCTTCCATATTTATGAAAATGATTCTTGAAATATATTGTTTTGTTTTAATAATCAACAAGAAAATCTCTAATATGTGAATTATTTTTTGTTTATTCTCAATTAATTAAGATCAAAGAAAATCCACAAAACAAAATAGTTAATCCCCATTTGTTAGGTCAAAAGTGCAATCTACTTGGGTTTGAGATAAAAAAGGGGAGACCCATCCCCACTTCGGTTGTCATAACTCGTCCGTGTCTAGACCAGTGTATCTTGCCTCGCTATGCTTGAATTTTAACATTTTTTTGTCTTTAATATTGTCGACTACTTTTGAATCTATCTTGTGCTATAAAGCCTTCTTAGTGTAGAAGGTGCCCACAATCATTGTCAATCCTTCTCTCTTTCATTAGAGGTCGCCGAAAAATGGAGAAGCAAAATAGGAAGTCGAGAAGATCTTGGCCAAAGTCCATGACAATACACTCCTATGCATTGACATGGACAGTTCTATTGCAACCCAGGAGCATGATTTGTCCAATAATACATGTTATTACTTAACTGTACGACACAAATAATGCACCAACGTGTTTCCCCATATGATGGTCACTATTAACTCAGGTGAACAAGAAAGAGTGCCTTAGATGAAAAAGAAATAAAAGTTTAGGGACTAATTTGAAACCAAAAAAACCAAGAGTGCATTCTGCCTGAATATGGGTCTGTGCTCTGTTATTGGCCCATATTAACCAAGAGAATGTAGTAGCTGCCATTGCCAAGGATTGTTACCTGGAAAACCATATAATTTCTTCAATCAAACAGCACCCTTCACTTAAAAAGGCTTTTTTGAAACATGATCACAAGTACAACGGTATAATGTTATGAGGAAATGGTGGTCAACGGCTGGTCGACCCAGCCTGATTTTCATTTCACAATAGCTTTTTGACCAGATTAAACTAACAAAATCTCCCAAAGGGGAAAAAATCTTACTGGAAAAATCAACTTCAACACTATTCACCATCATCATCTTCTACACATTTAATCAAGGTTAGTTTTTGCTTTTATTATTTAAATTTTATGATTTTACGAATGTGTTCTTTGATTTTTACATTCAATCTTGATAAAATCTATGAATTTATGCTTTTAACGTATGGTTTGAGACAGATATATTGTTAGAATCAACGTAAGGGTTGATTTTGGTGATTTTTTGGGACGGTACTCACTAGAAATGGTGAACTCCGTTGTGCTCATGGCCTTTTGGAAAGCCACCATGCGTCTGGGCCAAATGTCCAGACAATGGTTCGGGAGTCTGGCCCAGACTCTGGTTCAGGTGTCTCGGTCATTTCAAGGATATCTTCGTCTTTTACATTTTGAGAAAGCCATTGTGGTGAATAAATAATAATAATTAGGCTTAATGATAACTTTGACATGGCCATTTAAAAAACATGACCTTAATCTTATTCGACTACCCACGTAGCCTTATGATGTGAACACAATAAAATGGAGATTACTACACCCAAAACACCTTTAAATTATCAGCAAAAGGGAAAAGAAGAAGAAGAAACCCCTTTAAACAACCATTTCAGCTTCTCTAACATTTGTAGGAATCCCCACATCCAACCTCATTGTTGGCTTGTATTGCTCGAGCACACCAGCACCGGCATGCACACATGTTTCTACGACAGCAGGGACTAGTCCCGGATGAGTCGATTCAGGATTTTGAATAAGCACGGGTGATCGTTGAATGTCGGGCGCAATAAAATATTAAAAATTAAATATAACAAATATTTTGCTAAAACTAAACATATATAATTATGTTATATATATCAACAATATTCACCAAATGACATAGTGGCCAAGTTTTGTATAATTCAAAAGAAGAGCACATGTTCGAATTTTTCCAATTGCATTCAACCGTTAGAACTGTTCATATATTATTTTGTAACATTTAACATTAGCATTCAAGGAGTGCCATAATGGCCAAGTTTTCAATAATCTTAAAGGTGGTTCATAGATTCGAATCCTCTCCCTATTGCATTTGTTTTGGTAAAAAAATGTAGAACTAGAAAAATTGCACAATAAATTGATTTGAAAGAGATTCAATCTCTGGACTTTCAATTTGGATGTGGATGCTCTAACCAATTGAGCTATAAGATATGTTTGAAAACAAAATGAATTATCAGATATAAATAAGCTAAAAATTTTATCTATTCTCAACACGAGATATACCAACATGCAAAAACTTAATTGTGCATAGACTGAATTGAAAACTATAAGAAAAAGCCTCTACACTCTCATTGTGTGGGTGTGTGCAGCAAAATACTGCAACCGAATCTCTGCAGAGGCT
>CAIGRB010088448.1:0-42939 GCA_903798255.1 Fraxinus quadrangulata | reverse complement strand
TTTTTTTTTTTTTTTTTGCAAACCTCCTTGAGATGAATAATCTTTTTTTTTTTTGGTACAATTCCAAATGTGAAGCAAGTCTCCTTATCTTAGTGAAAATGACTACTTGAAATTCAACATATCCTCCGTTTTCTTGACTTTCATTTTAAAAAATAAACGAAATGGACGAATTTCTTACTATGAAAAAATTGCCCTCTCCTTTTTTATAGATATGAATTTTACTCATCAATATAAGAATGTTATTCATTTTAATGTTATCCCAACTTTAAATATTATCTCAAAAATATGAATTTAGCTAGGCTTAAAAAAATTGTACAATCGTATTTTCTCTTGGCCGAACGTAGTTATTAACGCTAATATTTTCATGAATATTAAGATTAAATATAAAAGAGGATAAATAATATCTTGATAGAACAATTTATAGAATTTTGTGAATCAAACTTTTTCCCTGCAACTGCTTCTAATCTGGGATAGCATCCTGAGTGAAATTTAAAGAAAAAAAAAATTATGAGCTCTGGGCTCCTTCAGATTCCAACTAATGAAAATAAAGTCCTTAAGGTTGGGTTCAATTATATTTTTTAGGCTCCTCGTCTCTCTTAACTGGAAATGAGAGCAAATTAATTATTTAACATATGTATTCGAGTATATTATATGACCCCTAATAGTTCCTCAATGGTGAAGAATATTTATTTACATCCAAATTTTACCAGCATGAGTATTGTAGGGTTCTTTTCTAATAAAATCGTATTGCCCCCACAAAATGAAAAATTCACAAAATTTCTCACTTTATAATTTAACTAATGAAAATTCGCAAGAGTTTCTTGACGTACGAATTTTTTGCATACATGTCCTGTTCTATTTTTTTGGCGCCTATCTCTCCGACATTTCATTTTTGTGTCATCTTGGTCTAGTGTTGACGGACTCCATTTAAGTCACCGTTAAAAAGTCAAATTTTAATTAGAGATATGATACTAATTTCGCTTGAAAAATAAAAATTGAAAAATGAGATAGAAGCTTGCCAAAGACAATTTCAACCAATCTCAAAAGAAAGGGCCCATATTATGTGCCAACTTGTCATATGCCTAGTAAGTTAGGCCGATTACATTTTATTGAAACTTGAGTTTAGAAAGTTACAATGGTTGTAAATTCAGTTATTTTGGTACAATAAGAGTAACTTCTCAATAGTTACTGTAACTTCATGAGAAGCTATGATGAGTAACTCGTTGAAAATTATAGTAATTGCAATTTTCTAAGCTTTTTTTTTTTAGTAATAAGTTGGTCAAAAATCATTTTTAATTATTTTTATCTACTTTTTAGTTGTGCATTTTTTGCATTCCAGTACTTTTAAGCTAAGCTAAGCTTAGCCAAACAAACACTAAAAAAATGGATTTGTGAATTTTGACCCCAAGTTTTAGTTTATTTTTGTAATTTCACCCCAGTACAATTAAAGCTAGGCCCTTTTTTCCCAAAATTGGTGGAGTCGGATAGAACCGACCGGTTCGGTTCCGATTCCTTTATTAAATGGATTGATTTTGAGACCATGCATTTAGCACCGATCGGTTCCGATCCAATTCTTGGTACTACCTTAAGAATCAATAGTGAATTTGTTTCTCCACGGTCTCTCTTTTTGTTGGAATATAACATAAATATGCACAAGATATTTGAATATTAAACCCTAAAATTATCTCACACCAAAATTTCACTTTTCATACGCTTTTTCGTCCTTCTTTCACAGTAAATTTTAATGGATAATCAATATTTAAATGTAAATAATTTTATAAATACTTTACAGAAATTCATATATTTAATGCAACCCCAATAGGTAAAAAGTGTATCTTTAGTTCAATTTTTTGTAAGAACTTAAATTTCTCGTTGTTTTCAAAATGATCAATTATCATAATCAAGATATTCTCCTTGAAGATTATTGAAAATAATCTAATTATAAATACTACATACATTTTTTAATATATATTGTTGTATGAATTTTCTTAATAAATAATTTTTGATCTAGATTTTACAGTTAATTTCGTGTTTAATCTTTTTTATGCCCCTATTAATTGATTTTGAGCGTTGGAGTGTATTTTTATTTATTGTCTTATTTAGTCCCTGTTTATCTCCTTTTAAAACAATCGTTTTTAATTTTCATACTCATTTTCAACCGCACATTTATACAATAAAATATTTTGCACGCAAACTTAAAATCTTTCTTTATTTTTTAACCACACATTCTCAAAAACAAAAAATAAAATAAAAATGAACACTATTCAAAACTCATTTTTTTCAAAATGATTGTCATCAAACAAGGGCTTAATTAATTTATATATTATTAGATTGAAAAAATGATAAGTGATGTTAACTCCATTTTATCTATTTTTAATTTGACAATGGTTTAATACTGTTTTTATATATAAATTTTTTAATATAAAGAATTAATTGGATTGAACTAGAATTGGTCGGTTCGATTATATAGTTAGATATGAAAGTGGAACCAGTAGTTCCATTTCTAAGATTTTCATTGACACCTCATTTGGTTCGATCCCATTTGAAATCGATCGAATCGGATCGCGCTCACTCGTTAATACAATAAAGTCCACGAGGCAATTTGATTGGGAGCGCTCTTCAATTTGCATTTAAAAATGTGTAATATAAAAAATAAGAAAACAGAAAGCGAGAGAATAATTAAATAGGCGAATATTCTTGTTGAATTACATGTATAAGGTGTGGTTTCTTTATGCATTCTTTTAGACCCACCTTTGAATTTTTATTTTTTTTGGGAAAAAATGGAATTTCATTAATATTCCAAACCTTTTAAATTTAAAACAACCATAGTACATTAAAGCACTTTATGTTCATAAATTATAATTAAATACAATCGCACTGTAAGCAATATGAGTTGCAAGAATCATAACTATGGGTCCGTTTTGCATGACTATTGCTAGGAGTGAACACGGTTCGATTTGAACGATTTGTGCTATATTTTCAACTCAAACCATTTCATGCGGTTTGAAAATTTTTCAAACCAAATCAAACAATTTTATTTTTCAAACCAAACCATAATCTGTGGGTTGATTCAGATTTAATCCACGTTTACCTATTGATATTATATTAATATATTTAAAA
Organism: Fraxinus quadrangulata; assembly: GCA_903798255.1. NCBI lineage: Eukaryota > Viridiplantae > Streptophyta > Magnoliopsida > Lamiales > Oleaceae > Fraxinus > Fraxinus quadrangulata. The sequence goes on along the minus strand of CAIGRB010088448.1, from coordinate 39,819 downwards.
TAAGTTAACATATAAGTTTAAACGTTAAAACTCTTTTCGTCCTACTAGTGAGATGACAAATAATGATTGAATATGATATGTTTAAATGTACAAAGTTTGATGGCGTTCAGGTTTATTGAAAATTGAGAAATTTTATTCTTTAACGACTTTAAGAAGGTAGAATGTAGTAGTAGTTAGGAAACTTTAACATTTTCACACAATCAATACGCTATATCTTTCGTTATTTCTAAATACAAACAAGTTCATTAATCACCTAGGCGCACAAATAATTTTTTTTTTTTTTTATCCAAATCACAACTTACAAGTGTATAATAAGTTCAAAAACAATAAATAAAAGAAAAAAGCAATGGAAAAAAATGACTTGAATAAGAATTTAAGACTTATCAAGAGACGAGAGAATATGTGATTCGAGTAGAAATTAACAGACTAACAAGCAAAATGCGACTAGCGATTTGTGATTGAGAATCACATTTTATTCGGCAGTGATAGGCAAGCGTTAAATATTTGAGAAATGAGAATTTAGGTTAGGACTTTTGAAATTGTGGTCATGATTTGTTGTCGTAGTTTTGTTGAATTATGATTTGGATTGTTGTAAATAATTTTTTTTATTTTATTTCATGTGATTTGTGATTAATTTTAGTTTAGATTATATATCAGGTCAGGACACATGTTGTAGACTTATAAAATCGTCGGTCTTAATGATGAATTTAATTTACTTTGTATGATTATTTCAATTGGTTGGTTGTAATTTGTATTGCTAAATTAGTATTTTTTTTCTAAAACATGAAAACTTTAAAATTTGTTTAAGTTAATAATTTTTTTTCATTAAAAAATTAAAAAACTGTTCGATTCCATTTTATGCGGGTTTTGAAAATTGAAATCTAAACTAAACTATTTTGAAATAGTTTGATTCGATTTGAGGAAAAAAAATCGTGGGGTCCACGTAGATTTGAATCAATGGTTTCAAACTAATGGTTTCGGTTCGGTTTTGCGATTTTTTTGTGCAGTCTAACTATTGCTTCTTGTAGAAGAGCTTTTGGAGGAAGTTATCTAAATTTGTATTTGAAAATTAATTTTTAAAAGCATATCTTATTTCGGAATTACCTTTAAAGTAAGTCAAATTGGATCAACTTCCTCCAAAACCTGATATTTTGTTGTTTGAGGATCTTGATCTAGCTAATTGAAAATTAAATATTTTCAAATAATATATCTACATAAAAGTAAAGGTTTATTAAGTTTTCATCAAACAAATGATTGTTGGATAAATCTAGGGATTTCAATCATTATGTTAATTCTTTCTAACCAATTGATTAAGAATGATTCAAAAGATAGTCAACATTTTAATATGCACAATACATATATTTTTCTATAGTAATGCATTCTCCACCTCTAATTTCATTTTAAATATTAATTACTACCATTTTAATATGAACTAGGAGTACTAAGTTTGTTGTACCAAAGTCATTTTTAATTATCGAATTAAAGAAATTTGTGGATGGGGTAGAAGTTAGAGCCTTCATTGTTTAATTAATCAATGAAAAGAAAGGTTTGTGTTTTATACTACGAAACTCAATCAGGTCCACGGCCAGCTAGTTGCAAATAATTCCTACCACAAGGAAGAACCTTAGACTTGAGCAAAATAAGAATAATTAAAATTTGGTGTACCAATATCTAATGTCGATCGATCTTGTCATCATGCATATTTAAAGTTTTACTAATTAATACAGTTGTAATCGTGCAAATAAGAGAGTCTTAACCGTACATTATATTATATAATTAAATGAAAAAAGAAAAAAAAAAGCATAATTAGGCGCTCGTACTTTCACGGTTAAAGCGCAATTTGTGCAATTGTGAGTGTGTTTTGGTAATGTCAAGAAAGTAATGACTAATCCTGCAAAGTTGAGTATTAAGATGAATACAATAATGTTTAGGCGACAAACATGGTGGGGACCTCGGATTTAAGCATAGGATTTAAGATAAGTTAAATGCTTTTTTTGTGTCCGTGGACGAGTTCTCATTGGTAGATGGTGTTGATATTTTCAAGAAATTAAACAATTAGTTTTTAATTAATGTATTTATATTTAAAAATGACAAAAGGCGACAAAGGTGGCATAAGCCGTTGGAGCACGCACTTGGGACTATGGAAAAAGATGGCAAATTGCTTTGAATTGTTCTCAATTATGAATCCTAGTTGCCTTAAAAGTGGTTGCGACAGTAATTTATCTTTGTTAGAATGTAAATAATAAAATGTAAATTTTGTAAAAAGGGGTAATACATCTTCTTATATATATTTATCATTGCTTTGACTTTTATAGGTAAGCGAATGTAAATTTTTTACTCCAACGTGAATTTGATTGTTCGATTGTGCGAGGTTTATTCGACCTTTATTTTTAAACCTTGAAATCAATTATTGGGGTTTCGTCTTGACATGTCGATTCATTAAATAAAAGAGGTAACTTAATCCCTTAAATATTCATTATGATTTTTAATGTAAACTTCATTGAATGCATATTCTTTACGGAACTCGTATAAAAATGTGTGTTCTACTATACTTGTATATTACACAATTTTCTTTGTTAGTGGCTTTCTGTTGTTCAAATTGGAAAAAAAATAAAAAATAAACATACTTATTATAACCATTTACTTTGATTTAATATCTTTTTTCTTATATAAATACATTTTTTTATTTTATTTTTTGTGGGGATCTGCTTATTGAATTGCATAACTCCCACGGTATAGAATTACTAATGATGCATATCATTTTCCACTATTAATTGTTCAACATGATACTTTGGTTAAGCTACGTTCCACAAAATATGGATAAAAACAAAATTTCTTGATGACAAAAATAACTACAAATAAAATATAGGATTTGATTCATTAATTTTCCAAACATGTTTCAATGAACTTCGTAATTCGCAATAGTTTCAAGCCAAAAATTTACTACGTGGTAACATTTGTAAGTACTAAAATTTTATATTCTGTCATATGTTCATATTTTAGCCAATATCTGGTAATTGTTTATAAATGGTCAATCGAATAAATTTTATGGACTAGTTACGAACATTACTAACACTTATCCACTACTCATTCCATCGATTATAATTTAAGCCTATGTTCGGCCGCTATTATTCATTTTTAACCACACATTCACACAATAAAATATTCTGCACGTTAAATCCAAAATTCTTCCCTATTTTTAAGTATGTATTATCTAAAATACTATTCAAAATTTTGTTTTCCTATATTAATGGTTGTCAAATGGGGGCTAAATAATTTATAAAACTTCTCAAACTAACCTGTTCATTTGAACAAATCAAAGACCCAAATATACCGTTCTGGTGCTTCTGCTTTTTTTAAAAAAAAAAAAATTGGTAGTTTATAACAAAAGCAGGAAATATAAAAAATGTAATACAAAGTTTCTGCAAATTAGTAAAATCTGAAGCAACTTCTTGCATGTGAATTCCACTCACAAAGCAGCTGCATATAATACGAAAAATAACAGAGAGAGAGAGAGTTGGGGGATGGTGATGTATGACGTAGACAGGATGAATGAAACCATGACGAGACTGGAAGATCTTCTGAAAAAGAGATATTAAACATAGAATTCAACTCTTTTTAAGTGCAGTGTCAGTCTGTTACTGGCATTTTCCCTTTTATTTTGCTATAAAATTTTGTGTCTGTCATCTGTGCAGTTTATGAATTAAGTGTGTGTCTGAATTTCTATAAACTTCCTTACAAAAAGAAAAACACTTGTCACATAGGTCGCGGTGCCCGCAATTTGTGGGGGATGGATGGGACAGTCTTTTTCTTCCTACCCTCTTCACGCAATCAACTCCTAACCCATGTACTTGACAACCTTTTTGTTAAAGCTTTAAAAATTTATAAGTAAAATTAATTATTTGAAGTTATTTATAATTGTGCTACGTGTACATTATCATTTACAAATTGGTGAACATATATATGATGTGATGAGATATGATTATATTAATTTTTTTCAATCAAATAATAATAATTAAAAAAATTTACTCTCTTCTTGATACCTCATCCATCCGTAAATTTTTTTGTAACTCGTATGTAAAAGTAGCATTATTCTTTATTTTAAAGATGAAGTATTTTTATAATTTAGCAATGCTACACTTACAAAAAAAAGGATGGCAAAATTGGGTGACAAAATGCTATGTCATCCTCTTTTGTACAAATAGAATTATTGTTTATAATTCAACTTACTTATGAGTCCCCCAATAGGGGGCTCTCAAATGGCATTTTGTCACCCACTTTGTCATCCTCTTTTATACAAATGGAATTATTGTTTATAATTCAACTTATGAGTTTCTTTTTTCTATATAGTTGAATATGTGCTGCATGAGAAATGAAGATTTTGATAAAGAGAGACACAAATCTATCTTATAAACATATCATAAAATGATTGACTGGTTTTTTCCTTTTTAAACGTCTCAAGCCATATGGGTTTATGCCCATGTATATTATTTAGCCCCTGTTTGGTTTGTCTAAGATCAATTTTTTTTTTATTTAAAATTTATGAAATTTTGATTATAATAAAAAGAGTTATATAACTCTCATACAATGTATGTTTAAAATGAGTTTAAGAAAAAATAAATTTAAAAAAATTGGTATCGCACATAGGCTTAATCACACAAGCAAACTCCACCAGCATCACATCATGTACTTGGAGCCCAACGAGCTCAATACCTCTTATGTATGTGGTCACGATTATTGCTACTCACAGGGAGCAGCAAAAATTGCTCGACCAACTTGACTAGATAGTTAAGTTAGTCTAGCCAATCTTGCCAATTTGACTATTTGAACTATACATTCGAGTATATCAAGTTACACACACTTCCTTACAAGAAAAAATACAGATGTTTCTAATAAATTAAATTAGATATATTCAAATTTTCATGTTTGGAAGAAAAAGAGCCTTTGGTATAGCAGTTTGGTTCTTTGGTTAATGATCCATTTGCACTTTGCAGCGAGAGAGAGAACAGGAAATAGTGCACGTGGAATGGGGGCCCACAAAGCCGGTCTTTACGGTCAAATAGTGGTTTGACCGATTCCTCAGGAAGTGATTGCTACCTCGTGGCCACCAGCTATATATGAAAAGATAATTTGACTTGGACACCCTCACGTGACATCTAACCCCATGTGTGTGCCTGCAAATTGTGTCTTCTTTGTTGACAATGTTAATGCAGTCGAATCACAGAGTTGAGGTCCCATATTTTTGTTGAAGTTAGCTATGTTGTTTGTTGCAGATTTTTCCTTGGCTTTGAATTCATGGGTTTGGACAGGTGAGCCTGAGTGACCTCTCTATTCAAACTAGACAAATCTCTACCTTCCCCTTTGTTCTCATCATTCAACTTTTTTACTAGAAATAGTTTACAAGGAAACTTATGTCATTCAAACCTCTCTTAAATTTTACAAGTTTCCTGAGTTATTTTTTTCTAGTTGATTTTTTTTTTAAAAGAAGAAATTCGATCATTTGCCAAAATATTATTATATTTGTTCCTCCATCATGCACCATTTTAAAAGTCAAATGACTTGATGACACGACGTAAATAATTGCACACATGGCACGTTTTCGAAGACATGTATGTTGCGTCACCAAAATCATAAGTGATGTGTGTTTTTAAAATAACGAGTGATGAATTGACGAATGAAATAACAACTTTGATAAGTTCATTAACAACTCGAAAATTTCTAGAGTTCAATGACAACTAAGAACATTTTAAAAAGTTCAATAATAACTACAGTATTAAAATATACAACATGAACGAAAACTGAAACGATAGGTTTGTCTTATTGCTTCTTCAAACTCTTGAATAACTAGCCAATTTCATGTTCTTCTATTGATTATTATATAAAAGTTCGCTTATATGCTAGTGATACATTTTATTAAACATTTCAAAATTACAATAAAAATTAGCACCCATTTGGTCCCATTATTTGAAATTTTAATAGTTGGAATAGTATTTTTTACAAAAATTTTTGTTAAAAAAAGAAAAAAAATTGAAATTACGTTCAACATTAGGTTGATAAAAAGAGAAAAAAATAAATTATAATTTTAATGGGGCCAAACAAGGCTTAAAAGGCCAAAAAAAGGGGGTAAACAAGGACCCCATCCGCCGCGGGTACGTATCCTAAGCTCGGATGTCCTTTCACTTATCCCCTCTACTCACGAAAAGACAAATTCCTTCATAACATTTTCAAATATTTTATTTTCATGCTCTTTGAGTCAAAACATTAGTTTAGAAATTATCTGAAATCAAGTGAAAAATATTTTACTGAAAATTGATCTTATTATAAGTTTATAGAGAATAAATTTTTCCACTCAGCTTTCGTACATTAATACATTATTAACAAAGGTTACACTATCTTGATAACTTATAGATTCTCCGTATATAGTTTTCCACCTTTGATTATAAGGTAAATATGATTAAATAAAACAGGGAATTACGTATTTAGAACGTATAATTAAAGGTTGAATTAGTCTATGAAGACCACCTTTAATTAGATTGCAAGAATCAGATGTTGAACACTAACAATCCCTTTATTCAATGATCTTCATTAATTAATTATATCAAACAGAACAATGGTGTTAATTAATTAATTAATTAATTAGTGCTTGTTGGAAGCAAAATTACGGAAAATGATTTTTTGGGGGATGTGGTTAAAAACTAGGAAAATATTATTTCGAAAGGTGAAAATGACCTTTTGAAGAATATGTAATGAGAAATGAGTGTGACGAAAAACGATTTTCAAAAAATTACTTCCACACAAGTACTTAATAATCGCAAAATTAAAAAAAAATGTCCTCTTTTGTTCTAGAAAGGCAAATCTCATTTATATGCACAAGTATAAAATACCTTGGAGAGGAAGCTAAAGCCAAATTTTCAACATAAGAACGTAACTCGAAGAAAATACAAAACTAATTATTTTGAGTAAATAGTTTTTGTGAACGTAGAAAATTGAATCTCAAATTAAAGGTAAATAAATTATTAGGTCAGTTTCCCCTTGAGTCAACCGTAGTGCAAGCAACTAAGTACATATTCATTTTTATTTAGCAATAAATAAATAAACAAATAAAATTCTCGACTTCTTGCCAACATATTGAATGACATTATCCGAAACATAAAAAACTTCAGCATAGAACAAGAAGCATATTTTTCTATGGAGATTTTTATTTTCCTGAAAATTAATGAATATGATCACAATGGAGATTGGAATTGAGGATTTTACTTAAACTCTGCAATCATTATAAGGGCTATAACTATCTTCCTCATAACCTTGAGACAACTCAAGAAAGGTTTTATTTTGATGTTTTTGAGACATTTTGAAATTTTAACTTGTCAATAAAAGCTAGCATTTGAAGTCAAAATATAAATATATAAATAAATGAAATCATCATTATATTAGAATATGCAGACAGTAGAAAAACAGCCGGACATTGGAAAATTTGATTATCCATCTCCCCTTCCATTTTCTTGGGAAAAACACATCTCAACTCTATTCAACGATTTATTTCAAACACCATATTTATTTAGTTTAAACTTTTTTAACGATTGAATAACCATCTCACTTGAAGCTTAAATTTTCAGAGCATTTTTTTTTTATTTAAACTTCGTCTTCGAGACACTGTCATAGCGTATAGTGAATTATTTTTCATTAGAGGTCGGATTCAGTGCAGATAAGTATATTTATTCGTATTTGACTTTTAACGCAATTGGAGTTTTTACGGCTTGTTTAGTTGAAATATGAACGATTTTTTTGTGCATTAGGTAGTTGGGAATAATCCGAAACCTTAATCACACGTAAAATAATGCAACATTATCATTACATCTTTTCTTCCACACTTGAAATATAGCTAGACACATAATTATTCATACAGCCTCACTTACCTTGTAGTTTTCCCTAACAACAAGTTAATCCATTTTTAAATCCAAAAAACAATAATTATATAATGTTTCTCTCGTCTTTGAATATATCTAATTTTATATGTTTACTTTAGATTATCTGAATGTCTGCGTCTGCTTTCTCTCTCTCTACTCTTCTTCCTCATCCTTTGTTTTCTCTCCAAGCGATTCGATTTGTTTTCTGTTTGCTCTAGGGTTTTAATTGTTGATCTTTAACGTCTTTACTCATGAATTTATTTTTTATTGTTTTTGCTTAATTTAATTATCATACTTTATTATTCTTGGTTTGCTGTTTCTCTTTGTTGTAGTGTATATGGCTGGTTTGGACTTAGGATCAGCTGCTCACTTTGTTCCTCAGCTACAGAGGCCTGATCTCCACCTCCAAATACCACCAGATTCTGAAGATGAAAGTACCAGAAACCAGTTTTCTGGTGAAAACGAAGATGATATGCATCAAGGGCTTGACCTAATCACCTCCAATACACGTTCAGGCGATATGGGTGAGCGTAGGCCGCGGGGCCGCCCACCGGGTTCCAAAAACAAGCCAAAACCGCCTGTAATTATCACCCGAGAGAGCGCAAATACGCTTCGTGCTCACATATTGGAAGTCGGCAATGGCTGTGATGTGTTTGAGGCAGTGTCCCTTTACGCAAGGAAGAGGCAGAGAGGGATTTGCATTTTGAGTGGAACAGGCACGGTCAACAACGTGAGTTTGCGGCAGCCCGCTGCTGCCGGCTCTGTGGTGACACTTCATGGGCGTTTTGAGATATTATCCCTGTCGGGTTCCTTTCTTCCTCCACCGGCTCCACCAGGTGCCACCAGTTTGACAATATATTTAGCCGGTGGCCAGGGCCAGGTTGTTGGCGGAAATGTGATCGGTGCTTTGATTGCTTCTGGACCGGTAATCATTATCGCTGCCTCCTTCACTAACGTGGCATACGAGAGGCTTCCGTTGGACGAAGACGAGGCGCTTCAGATCCAGCCACCGTTGTCGCAGCCATCCAGTGGAAGTGGTGGTGGCAGCGGCCAATTTCCTGATCCATCTATGGGGCTTCCTTTTCTTAATTTGCCTCTGAATATGCCAAATGGTCAGTTTCCAATGGAAGGTGCATGGACCGGAAACTCAGCCGGCCGGCAACAATATTAGGTCCAAAGGTCAGAAAATCAGTAGATCATCCTCCCATCTTGTATATTGATCAGTTTATTGTTTTGGTCTTTTGGCTTTTGCCTTCTGATTTGTGATAAATCCTTTTGCTTCTTCTTGTTGCTCTTCATGATACTTCTGAGATATAAATGTCCCGAGGTTTAGACTTTATGACTAACCTTTCTTTATTTCAACTTCTTCACCTGTTCTGATTAAAATAATTTATCATCCTAAATCCTAATCCATTTCTTCTCATTTAGAATATCATTTTTAATAGTTAATTATGTCCAAATATTCAATAGCAGCGTCAAGAAATATATTTTGAAATAGGAAGATAGATAGTACCCCTAACCCCCCACCCCTATCTACATCCGGGGTGGCCACAACATGTATTGATATAGACTAGTTGTCTTATTCCATGTATTAGCAGCACATAGATTCCTTTTCTACCTCCAGCTTTGTTCTATTGTTTTATTAATACTTGTAGTTTTTTCCAGATGAGTTGTCTTCCATGAAAAAGGAGTTCGGAGATAAGGGATTTTCTTATAAGCTATGTGCAAACTTACACTTAAAGAAATGTTAAAGCAAGGATTTTCAGGTATTTTAGAAGTGAAATCGCTTAAAAAATGTTGAAGGATAACCATTTTAATTAGTCGTTTCTGGTTGTAGATAGAACCCTCAAATTATTCTTGAAAACCCCAACTAATTTGTTAGTCACCCCTTTTTTCTTTCAAGAACTTTTGCCATTCTCGTGAAATGTAATGGAGAAGTAATCTATGTATATATCATCATACAAGTGTGTAGAGAGAGCGATCGAGGGAGAGACTCCTTATGGCATTACTTAAGAAGGTTTTTTTAGCTCTTATTGCCATTTTAAGTAATATATAATTCAGTTTTAACGAATACCGTCAATGTCTTCACCTAGGTGTAACTGCTCTGACATGACTTTCTGTATATTGAGAATTCTCATCTAACTTGTTAAAATTCTTCTCTCTTTGTATGTCGATGGATAATAAAATTTTTAAGCCTCAAGTTTTGTTACTTGTCAACGTTTGTTTAGGTTATATGTACGGCTTCTTGCGAAACATTTTGTTATGTAGAGTGGTGCCTCAAGTTAAGTGTAGTTTTCACTGGAAAATATGAATACCTAGCAAAACTTGTTCTTGTTCTCATGAATGCCTCTCTACACTTCAATTTTTTCCATAAACTCATTCATTATTATAAGTCCTCCATTTGGCTTCTTGATACCTACTGAGGAAGATCCTTAACTGAAAATGTTAGTTTGAGCACAACTATGAACTATATATGTGCTCTTTTAATAGGAAACCCCAATTTGTTTTTGCTTCCATCCATGTCTGTTGATTTTTCATTTTTCTTTTTTCCTTTTTTGAAATAATTGGAATTTATATTCCATGTCTCTTTTCTTAAACATATATATATATATATCAAGTTACTTAAAGATAGCCAATATATCTACCTAACTTTTTTAGCAAAATGGAGGTGGATTTTTGATCTGGACACTGATTTTTTGTTGATACAACTCCAAACAGAATCAAAATACTCAAGAACACAAACGATCATCAACATCAGGGATTGATTATGTTTGGGCTCAAAAATACATTGTACACTTTTTTACAAAATGAAACAATCACAAATTCTAAACCTCAAAAAATGAACAAACAACCGCAGCTACTTCAATGGATCATTAATCAACTGATCTCAAATTTAAACACTCAAACAAAGAATCACAAGGATTCAAATCACTTAGATTCAACCCCTACAAGATTTTAGGGTAACACACAGTAGACGAAAAGAGAATGAGAAGAGACTCACAAAGAAAATCCAGAACCTTCTCACAGAAACTAGATGAAAAAATTAATTAGGGCAACCACTCAGGCTCCTTAAATACCAGCATTTATTATTGTGGATCTCAGCAAGTGATCAATGGTTCATAGCAGCACACGTGTCATCTATAATTGGGCTCGGTTTGGGCCTATTCCATTTTGAGTTATTGGGCAATGACCAATTTAATACCGGTAAGTGAGCTTAGCCCAATTTCATCATAGCTCATGGACTGAACCATTTAAAAACGGCATCATAGCCCAGCATGCATAATTCTATATACAACTTGTTGTAGTAGAACATAGGGTAAAATAAATTTTCTGAACAAGCGCTTGATCCTTTCTCAGCAATAACAGTATGAAAAGAGGAAAATAGGTGATCTGTTCAACCAAACTCTGCCCAAAATAATCAAAGAACTAGCTAGCCTTTTCATTTAAATTTTTGATATGTTGTAATTGTCCTGAAAGTAGATTTTTTTTGCTGTTTATAGAATTGATTTTGATAGAATGTAATAAACAAGTACTTAGACGTTCAACTCCTCACGGATGAAATGGACAAGTTAAGCTAAGAGTCCTCTTAGCTAGATACTCAATAAACCAGTTGAGGTAATGAATTTAATTCTTTGGGTTCATATAATAGTGCCTCCATAAAAATAATTGGTACTTGGTGACACATTTTCATATATCTTAAAACCATTTTTCTTTCTCAACTATATATTCCCCTAAATGGCGAACCCCAACGCCTCCGGACCCCCACCCTCCATGGCCAACCTCCAATGCCAACAAGCTACCAAACATCAACGCCTACCTGTGGTCGCTCCTTTCCTCCTTAAACCACTTACTTCTCTACCACCACCAACCTCCTCTACTCTCCCTAGTTTTAAATCAAATCATTGCCTCGATTTCCATTCCCTCATCGAACTCCATCTCTATTCCTTTATACTTTACTTTCGAAGCTGAGGCTCTAATAGACTCTTTTAGGGGTAGATACTAAGAAGCTTTGCTTCCCGCTCAAATATGCCATTATTGGACAATTTTCTCACGGTGAACCTCCAATGATCAAGATAAGCAAGGTTCTTTCCACATTTTGATTTCAAAAGGTGTTATTTGGAGGATTGACGGATGTTAGAAGTAATTTGTTAAACCATATTGGTATGACCCAAAAGAGAGTCTTCAAATGAACTCATACATGTGCCCTAGGAGGAAAGCTCCTATAGTCGTGAATTTGGTTACGCTTCCTACCCTTACTCTTATGATATTATTGGCAAAAGTGCTCTCTTTGCCATATGTTCTTCCATTGGAAAACCTCTCAAAACTGCTGAAGCTACATTCAAAATATGGACAAGCAAGGTAGTTAGTGCGGCCGAGTATCTTCATATTGTTGGAAATTGATTTAGAAAATTGAAAATTTGGTTTTAGTGTCAAAACCAAAATCTTGGAAAAGAAACTTTCGTGTCAACTTCGACTAAATATTCAGACTTAATCCGATGGTCCAATTAAGAATGTAAATAGACCAACTTGTTTTACTCGTCGAGTAGATCGTCTTGGTATATTTGGAATCTCAAAATCATTTCCGAATGAATGAGAAATTGCGGTCCAAAATTGGAAAAAAAAATAGAGGAAACTGTTTCGAAAATTGACTAAAACTGTTGCTAGTTTATGGCTGGAGAGCGACAGGCCAGCGACGAGTTAGCGAAAGAGTCTCTGTTATTTTCGCTCAAGCGAGGAGATGGTGACAGGCTAGCGACAGTGGATGGTGCGATCTTTTGTAAGAGTTGTTGAGTTTGGGACGCGACATTTCATTCACAACCCCTCATCCTCTATATATAGGACCCCTTGAGCGTCCCATATGCATCTCATATAATTATATATTATTATTTATATGTTATATTGCATAAAACACTTCATCAAAAGATTTCTTTATATAAAATCATAAGTTCGATAAAGAGAGACTGTTGGTCTAAGCCATTTGAAGAGCTTCTATGATTTGACGTGGTCGTTGTACCTTGAGAGATGGTTGCCGGAAAATCGTTAGCACCGATGCGAGGCAAATCCATCTTAAGGACAAAGTGTTCAACACTCGCCTAGACCAATCGCATCACTTGCATTTCTTCTTTTCCTATCCTTCTCATTTCTGATTTCATTTATGTTTGATTTCGAAATATTGTTAACCTTGGTTATATGTTTATATTGCAAGATTCAACGACGTACTTTNAAATCGAATTATGTTCGATTTCATTAGCATATAAATGGTAAGGTTGTTGTGAATATACTACACACATTATCGGTGTAATATCCCGAACACATATATTGTAGGAATTCGCAGCATTATAATCATAAATTATGGGTCAAGAATCCTTACTTGAAGAAATGAATTCCAAGTCTTTGTGTAGTTGAATCACATTGTATCTTAAAGCTTCAAAATTTGCATTTTCTTGTTCTTCAATTGTCGCGGTCCCGATCACAATGGATGGTGATTATTATTCACAATTCAAGTGCCTTATTTTGTGAATTTTCATGCCAAAATAATAATTTTAGGACATTTTCAATTTTAGTGTATTTTCATATACGAATTTCACCATCCTCTTGCCATCTATTCTCTCACTTTTTCTACGCAATAATCAATAGAGATTGTATGGGAGTTAAAGATGGTTATAAGAAGCTGTAGGTTTGAATTTCAAGTTCAAACCACTCCCTTCAATCCTTTTAATATCTTGTTGTTCGAGTCACCTCATATCGACGACCCACAACTCATACTTTCCATAAAAAACACATAATCAATTGATGGCGAGTCACTTTCATATTCTGCCTTTTTCATGTTCCACCTAGCTTGTATCCTTTAATGCTACCACTTACCAAAGCCTAATATATCAATGGCTGACTCACAAACATCAAGCATGTATTATACTTTTTAAAAGTAGTAGCCGTCTAAACTCCATAAAATATTGAAAAGCATCTTCAGATTTTAATACTTGAATGACCACGCGGTCCAGTTTTCTATAATTCAAGTAACATCATTTATTATACGTAAAGTATTAGTATCCATTGAGTTATTAGAAATATAATCACATCCAACTATCCGATTTTACCTACCCAAATCATCACTTCGCCATGACAAGAAAATTCAAGGCTCTTGCTTAATCTGAATTCAAGACACGTCATACATGCACCAACAAATTCTAAAGGTTCATAATTTGAAATAACTTTTCTCTCAATTTTTAGCTAATATTTTTAACTGGTGCAATACTTTATTTTATTGAATTAGACCTTTCATGCTTGAACGTATACCACTTGAAATGGACCTCATAATTGGTACTTTAATGTTATAACATCCTCAAAGTAATCACCAAGCCATGACTAGAAAAAGAAGCATGTATACATTGTCAATGATGCAAAAAGGAGGCATGTACTTCAAAAACAGCTCGGGACCACTTTCGAAGAATTGTCCTTTTTCCATTCGAGGCTCAACTTGCGATTGCCAGATTGAAGAACCTCTCTAAAATGGAACAGACTGGGGACATGTTCAACCAAAAATCCTTCACCAGTCAAAGGATCAAGAAGTCGAGAAACACGTCCAAAAGCCATTGAAAGGGAACCAAGCCAAGGATAGGGAAAGTCTTATGTACCAACGCACGGTCGGTATCAAGAGTCTATGACTCTATAGAACTTGTAGACAAATAATATGAATGAAATGGTACTTTAGGCCGACTAAGCTACGAAGGACAATAGTCCTGAATGGCATAGCAAAAGAATGAGCCAAGGAATTAAAATAGGGTATCACATCCATGTGAAAAGTTCAGGTTGATGATTAAATTGGCCCAAAAAATTAAATATGGTAGCGTTCTCTCTAACTATTATCCCGAAAGTATATGGTGTCAGAGCAAGTAATAAAATAACTAGTAGTGTCAAATCTCACGAAAATTGTTATATATGTAATTAAGCAAACTAAAAGCTAAACCAATTTATAAAGTTAAGCACTTAATAGTTAATTGATTATAGAAGTTTTGGAACTTAATCTTCATCTAGTTATTTCACAATACGCAATTTAACCATCTAAATATTATCAATTATTCGACTTGATTTTCCAAATGTTGTTAATTATCTCTCTCGAGTGTGAAATTAATCCAAATTAATTTCATATTTACCATATTTATAATCAAATTAATAGAAAAATCAATCACATTGAAGTGTTGAGAATCACAAACAGAATATAAAGCGATTGCTATCGTGTCTAAATTATAGCCCACAATGTACGAGAAAGAGTATGAAGGTCTAAGGAATACACCACCAAATTGTTGAAATTGAAATATTCAATTTGTTTTTAACTCCCCTACAAGTTAATAATCAATTTCATCATTTTGTTCTTAACTTTATTGGTTAATCCCATCTCTTCTAATCATGCACTAAAATCAAATTCTTAGTCGTCTCAAGAATATATGTGACTCCTCTAAAAGTAAGCACAACCTGTATCAAATTTCACAAAAATATCACCTATCCCCAAAACTTTGCATGCACTATTGTTACAAATAACAACATAATCTAGATCAGATTCATGCAAGCTTCTGAACCAATCTATATAGGATGTAACATGAAAAGATGTATCAGAATCAAGTATCCATTTATGCAAATGAGATTTCATGGTCACATTCAATTCAACAGAGTCATCTACACGGTTTATTAACATATAAATCTCACTAGGATCGTACTTAGAAGAAGATATGTTTGTTTGATCTATCACTTTCTCCTTCTGATTATTCTCCTCTTTAAAGCAATCTTTAATTGAAATGATCAATTTTACCACAATCATAGCATTTCTTACCTTTTGACCTAGACTTAAATCTTTATTTACTCCTACCCATTTTTTTTTACCATCATTACTACTCGACTTACTACTGTTTTGACTATTGTGATTCTCATTGAAATTATATTGAGACCCACCTCTCACCATGTGGACTTCTCTGTCTATTTTCTTTAATCTTTCAGCTTTTAACTCCATTTCCCTATTTTATTTTATTTTAATGAATCAATACCAATTTCAGGTGTTAAAGTCTCTTTATTATACTCTTAATGACATTTTTAACCTCACAAGTTTTACGTATAGCAGTTTATTAACAAAATAATTACATTATACTCTCGTGACACTTTCTCAACAAAGTTAGTAATATCTTGCACCAATTTATTAAAAATATTCAAATTGTCATACAGATCCTTCGAGGGACCAATTTTAAACTGGAAAAAAAAAATCAAGGGAAGCTTATTTGGAGTAGATTTTAACTAATAAAGATCCTCCATTTTTTTCTAAAGTTCTTTGATGTAGTCAAGTTAGCAACTCTTTTCAAAACAACATCGGAAATGTGTAAAATAATAGAAGGGTTAAACTAATTCATGCAATTCTTTCTTTTGATCATTTGTCGCATTTAAAGCAAAATATCTATAACTTTAGAAACCTTTATTGTGCTAAGATCCCCCATTGCCAAATAGAAAAATCATCATTCCCATTGAAAATCGCCAAAAGGAAACTATGTATATCCTCTTTTGGAACTTAACCAAAACTTAACACGAGTATCTATTCAACCAGATTTCACAAATCAACTTCACAAATTGTGGCACCAAGATACAATCACGAACAACAACAAAAAATAAAAAAAACAGCAAAATCACAAAGAAGTCATAATTCTTAAATTTTAAGGTCACAAGCGTATACACTGTCTTGTACTCCCAAGATTTCATTAGAATCAAGTTTTCAGGTCAAAGGACAATATAGAGCGTGTCAAGTTCGAGAGATGTGTTAATTAGTTGTAATTTCAACAGGAAAGCAAACACGACAACTTGGGGGAAGAATTTAAGTCCATGCAATACCTAGAAACTACACAAGTTTCACCGTGTAACTTATCAAACAATTATTAATTCAATAAAATTCGAACACTAGTCACAAAAGAGAGAATTAACCACAGAAACATTAATTAACACAAAAAAAACTCGACAAAAAGTTTGTTATTGGCCAAATACATGTGTTGATCAACATTAATACTAGTTTTTTGTCACTAAATCTTCCGTTAACTTTTTTATTTAAAAAATAAACCAATTGCCGTTGTTTGCTTAAAAAAATAAACCCTAAACCTACAAACGAAATTTGGTCTCTGTAAATGTAATTTATGGTAGTAAAGCTAGATTAATTGTATGATGACAATCGAGATTTCAAAAATTTATATGTAAGGTATGAACAATTCAAACAAGATATCTTTTGTCAACTTCGAATCCTTTATAAAAATAATAGTCTTTGGTTATTCATGGCTAAGCCGTAATTGAATTTCTATTGTTACGATGAAAATCAATATCGTGAGAATGTATATATTGGTGGTACAGCTCGAAGAAAATTTCTTTACATTTTTAATCAACTGTAAAAATTAATTTTTTTCCTTAACTATTATATCTTCTATATATGGCTAATGACAATAATTAAAGGGCTCAACTTATACTTTATTGTGCATATTTAAGGCCAATTAATTTTAACAAGGGTATTTTAAGATGCAATAAAATTACCTCATCACTTTTTATTTTATCACCTAACTAAACTATTCCAAATTTATTGTCATTTGGTAAGGAAAGAAAATGATTATATGCGAAAGTCTATTTTATACATTTCTCATTTTTTTATATAATTATTTTTTGTTGGAATTTGGGTGTGACCCGAATTACTTTGTTGACTTGTTGAAGTAATTAAAGAATTCTAATTGAAGTGCACGTCATGAAGAATCCGAGTTTAGAATGCTATTGGAGTCCTATGTCAAGTTAAAGTTCTATTTTGGAAGCCATTGGGAGTTGAAATTTGTATTTTAAAGAATTCTAATTGAAATGCTGGTTATGAAAAATTCAAGTTTAGAATGCTATTGTAGTCCTTTATCAAGTTGAAGTTCTACTTTGGAAGCTCATTGAGAGTTAGAATTTGTATTGGACTTGAAGAGGTTGAAGTATGGACCGGAAAGAAAAGTCGTCGTTTTTTCGTTAGCCTACCGCTAGTTGAACGCTCGAACAAGGCCGGCAGAAAAACAACACGAGACTTGTCGCCCGCCTGTCACTACCTCCTCGAACTTGGGCCGGTAACACCATTCCTTGAGCGACAGCCCTGCCGCTCGAGCGACAGTGTTACCGGCCCAAGTCTATTTTCGCATTTTAACTCATTTTTGGAATTCTATTTCAACTACAACTCATCTATTAGGATTTTGGACGTCCCCTACATAGTTGCCTATAAATACTAGACTCTTCTTTACAATTTGTAGTGTGTGAGATATATGATTACTAACTTTTAGGATCATTGTAATTCTCTCTTTCTCCATTATTCTTGGTCAATAAAACTTTTAATTCCTCTGTCCTATTCTTATCTTCTTTTATTCTTTTGCTTGATCATATACTTCATTATTATTTGTCATATAATTTCAATATCTTAATCCGGTGATTGGTATCACAACAAGTGGTATCAATCCTAACAAGTGGTATTAGAACTCAAGATTCAGCAGTTCCGCAAAGCGGAAGGTTTGATTTGTTCGAAATTTTTGTTTGTGATGGCTTCCATAAAGTGACATTCCGCTTTTGAATCGGAGCACTAGATTTTCGTTAAGACAGGTTAAGATGTGTGCAGTACTCGCACAGCTGAATTTGGATGATGCGTTGTTGAGAATTGACAAGATGCCAGCAACTTTGACCGCGGAAGAGAAATTACGGAAGGATAAAAGGACAGTTTCTCACATTTATCTTCATCTATCAAATATCATTCTTCAAGACGTTTTGAAAGAGAGGTCGACAGCTGCTTTATGGTTGAAACTAGAGCAATTGTGCATGACCAAGAGTCTTACAAGCAAATTACATCTAAATCAGCGATTATACTCTCATCGCATGGCAGAATGAGGAACATTAGAAGACCACCTGGATGTATTTAAAGAGATCGTCGTTGATTTGGAAATTTTGGAAGTAGAGTATGATGAAGAAGATTTGACCTTGATCCTATTGTGTTCGTTGCCAGCTTCGTTTTGTTCATTTAGAGACACGATCTTGTATAGTCATGATACTCTCACCATAGAGGAGGTATATGATGCTTTGTATTCAAAAGAGAATATGAAGCATTTGGTTTCTGAGGTTAGAGATGGAGCTGGCCTTATTGCTCATGGTGATTTTGGAAGGGACAGATCGAAGTCGAAGTTTGGTAATCAAATTTGTAACTACTGTAAGAAAAAAGGGCACTTGAAGAAAGATTGTTACAAATTGCAGAATAAAGAAAGGATGTCTGCAAGTAGAAATTTAGATACTTCAGACGAAGCAAACCTCGCGGAAAACATTGATGGAGATCCCTTGGCTATTTCTAACGTCAAATCTAAACCAGAGGAGAATTGGATTCTTGATACAACAAGTGTGTTTCATATGAGTCATAATAAGGACTTATTTACTATATATGAAACGATTTCCAAATGTGCCGTGATTAAGGGAAACAACGCATCTTGTCGGGTTGTTGAAATTTGTACAGTTAGATTGAAACTTTTAGATGGAACAATTAGAACACTTGGTCAGGTTCGACATGTTTCGAATTTAAAGAAGAATCGGATCTCTTTGTCTATCCTTGATTCAAAAGGTTATGAGTTCTTTGGTGGAGGTGGAGGTGGAGTCTTGCAGGCTTGTAAAGGTATCCAGGTTGTATTGGAGGGACGAAAAATGTCTCAATTATACATCTTACAAGGACGTACAGAATTTGGAAGAGTCAGTCAACACAGGTTCAGTACCGTGATGGACATTCAGTTTGGTACAATACCTTTAGTAACTCATAAATGGTCAAATTCACCGAATACAACTAAGTGAAATTTCAAAGATATGGATAATACCGTTTTGCCATCATAACCTACAGTGCCATTGTATTCAGTTGTTAGGAACGGACCAAGTGAAAAAAAGGTATGTGGATGTTGATTTTGTTAAGCATATTTTAAGTGGAGTAGAAGGTGTACAATCTAACAATGGGCATTCTGTAAAAGCATTTGGTATTAATTCTATTTTTGGGTGTGTTACAATCCATTTTGGTTAATTTAAAATTATTATGATTTTTTGGGAATCTAAGGTAATTCTGTAGAGTAGTGATTGGATTCATTGGAAGATGTTGAATTCAGAGAAATTAATTTTTGATTATTGTTGAAGAAGTCAGTTCATTCCTTGGTGGAATTCGTGTCAAGGTGGAGATTATTGGAATTTGGGTGTGACCCGAATTCCTTTGTTGACTTGTTGAAGTAATTAAAAAAATTTAATTGAAGTGCACGTCATGAAAAATTCAAATTTGGAATGCTATTGTAGTCCTATGTCAAGTTGAAGTTCTACTTTGGAAGTTCATTGGGAGTTGAAATTTGTATTGGACGTGAAGAGATAGAATTATGGACCGGGAAGAAAAGTCACCGCTTTTTTGTTAGCCTACCGCTCGTTGGACACTCGAGCAAAACTGGCAGAAAAACAACTCGAGACTTGTCGCCTGCATGTCGCTATCCCGTTTTCGGCCCAAGCCCGAGCTCGAGCGACAGTGTTATCGGCCCAAGCTCGTTTTCGCATTTTAACTCGTTTTTGACATTCTGTTTCAACCACAACTCATCTATTAGGGTTTTGGACGTCCCCTACATAGTTGTCTATAGATACTAGACTCTTCTTTACAATTTGTAATGTGTGAGATATATGATTACTAACTTTTAGGATCATTGTAATTCTCTCTTTCTCCATTATTCTTGATCATTAAAACTTTTAATTCATTTGTCATATTCTTATCTTCTTTTATTTTTTTGCTTGATCATATACTTCATTATTATTTGCCATATAAATTCAACATCTTAATCCGGTGATTGATATCACAATAAGTGGTATCAATCCTAACATTTTTACTACTAAACTATCGCATGGAACAGAATTAATGTTTGGTAATGAAGTAATTCTTCAAGATGTACATTAATAATCTTTTTGTGCATTTTAGTCAAAAACTTGAATTCAGAGCTACATCAAAAGAAAGTTACGAGCTCAAGTTCGTGATTGAAATGCACAAAAATATTGTTAATGTGTGGCTCGAAGAATTGTTTCATTTACCAAGATGTTGAGTCTTTTTCAATTAATAGCAGTAATAAAAGTAATCATATAAAAAGAAACGAAAAGTGTCTAAAATAGACTTTTGCATATAATCATTTTCCTTCCTCACCAAATGACAATAAATTTGGAATAGTTAGCTTATGGGTAAATTAAAAAGTTATAATTGATTTTATTGACTCTTAAACTACACTTATTCAAACTAGTTGGCTTTAAGTATGTTCAATAAAATATAAGTTGAGCCCTTTATTTATTGTAATTAGCCATATATAGAAGATATGTTGATTCAGACAAAAAAAGAAAAGAAAAATATTTATAACGGATTAAAAATGTAAAGAAGTTTAGTTCGAGTTATTTGTACCACCAATATATACATTCTCCCGATGTTAATTTTCACCATAAGAACTGAAAATCAATTATGGGCTTAGCGATCAATATCCAAAGACTATTATTTTTATAGAGGATTCAAAGTTGATAAAAGATATCTTGTTTGGGTTGTTCAAATCATACATATATACATTGTTCCAATCTCGATTACCATCATATAATTAATACAGCTTCACTACCACAAGTTACATTTATAGAGTCCGAAATTCCTTTATAGGTTTTATTTTTAAATAAAAAAATTAACGAAACATATAATGACGATAACAAATTAGTATGAGTATCGAACAACTTACACACCCACGCGCTGCTGCCTCCGATCACCACGCACCTCATGCACGATATGATATGGTGTTCTCGTCATCATGAACCCACTCGCAGCCCCAATGCGCCACCTTGTTGACCAAAAGATGATGAAAACGCCGATAAATCAATGTTTATTCTATTCTTTTCCAACTCAATTTTCAACAAATTTTGTACAAAGATCCTTCAATTTCTTCATTTTTCTAAGAATTTTACCCACACTTTCGAAGTTTTACCCAAGAATTTCAACATCAAATCGATCCAAATCAATGCAAATTGTAGTTTCTACATCAAAGATGTATCTAGGGCTCAATTATTCTCAAATCCTACACAAAGACATTTTTTATAGAGATAAATGGGAGGCAGCTGCTTTTCAGAGAGAGAGAGAGAGAGAGAGATTAATGAACAGACTTAGGGTTTCAATCATATATATAATAAATCTCAACCATTCTCATCACGATTCAAGAGCTTATATACTCTTAATTATTTTATTTGTCATGAGCAACACTATATTAAGAGTGTTAAATCCTCAAATGACAATTTCTATTCCTGGACCGGGTCAAAGAGTGTTTCGGTGTGCAATGGTCGGATCTTTATTTTCCTTCAACAAAAGAAGATTAATTCTGATACATCACCGCCCCAAAGGTTGGCAACTCTTGCCCAACACATTGAATGCGTTATGTTTGAGCAGTCTCATAATCACTTCGACTAGAGACCAAGCCTAGCCAGCTTGAACCCACATTAATGCTAGAGATAACGCAATAAAAATTTCAAGAAATGAATTTTTGCAATGTCAAGGCTAATCAGTTCAACCGGAAAAATCGGAAACCAACCTCAAATCCGAACCGATCATTATATATTAACCAAAAAAGAGAAAACCGATGAATAAATCAATAAACCAGAGTTGGCAACACTTGCCCAACACATTGAACAAGTTGTGTTTGAGCAATCACAATAAAATTTTGAAGAAATGAATTGTTTGCAATGTTTTCAAAATCGAATCAGGGCTATTAGTTCAATCAACAAAAATCGAAAACCAACCCAAATCCAATCCAATCATTATATATTAACCATAAAAGAGAAAACCGATATATAAATCAATAAACCAAAGTTGGCAACACTTGCCCAACACATGGAATGAGTTGTGTTTGAGCAGTCTCATAGACCAAGACAAGCCGGCTCGAGCCCACATTAATGCTGGAGCACATTTCTATAGATCATCCAATGTGGGATCATAAAAGCTACAGTGGCCAATTAAAATTTTAAATGTTTAATTATTTACTTCATTCTACATTAATATGGATTAAAATTATGACCTCCAAACCACAAACAATTTCAATCGCACAAACCAAATTATATTCGACATATTAATGATTATTTTATGAAGTTTTAAAATAAATTATATGATAGTAAATCAAATTGACAAACATAGATTTATATTTATTTTGAATTAGTAGTATTAAAATTAAAAACTTATTTTTTTATAATTTTTTTATTGTTTTACTGTGTCTTTATTTACTTAGGATCTGTTTAAACCGGATTAAAATCTGATTTTAATGTAAATTAAAGTCAAACAATCAATATTAACCATACTTTTCATGAGTCCCGCATCTTTTTAACCACACATTTTAAAAATTTCTATCACAATCCACCAAAAATCTAATTTTAATCCTCACCAAATACCATCTTAATTTTGGCATCACATTTGACCATTTGACGCTTGATCATCCTTATCCTATTTCGGATCGGTTTTTAAAATAGTGATTTTTTTATTTTTTTTATTTTTTGCATATATTAACTATTAAGTTAATTCCACGACAAATAAAAAGTTAAATATTTTAATTAAAACCTGGAAAACCGTATGTATGATATGTGTTTATATATATATCCTACAATTTTTATCCTAAACCCAACCTCAGGAAAAAAAAAATCCCGAACTCACTGAGAATGTCTTCAATGCTTCAGTGGATTGCTAAAAATAAAAAGGAACAATGTTTTAAAAAACTCAATGTGACATGGACACTATCAAGTTGATGCGGCAAAGAAAAACAGATATCTTTAAGATATTCGACTAGAATATTCAAAAGTTCTGTTATGAATAGATGTTTAATTTTTATTTTAAGAAAATAAAGGACGCAGCATAAGAGATCAATTTTGAGTTAGACACATTGGCAACAATATTTTAAGCATCGGTTTATCGTAAACAAAGCAGGGTGGAATACATTAAAAATAGAAAGAAGGTATTGCTTAACAAGGTGCACGAACTTTGTACCCTATGTGGCGTAGAAGCTTGTGCAGTGATTTACAACTCCTATTAACTTGAGCTGCCAGTTAGGGCACGTTATTGATCAGCAAGCATCTACACCAAATAGGGTGCAAAGAAATGCACCTTTTAAGCAGTTCCTCTTTCTATTTTTTCATGATATTGTCTTCTGCTGCATGTTGTTCACGGTATGGATTTAGGGAACGTTTTTTGGAATGTGAAAATGGGGATTGGTGCAGTATTTTTACTGCTAGAAGATGGTATTTATAGATAAAACAAGATCTGATTATTTTTGGTACTTTTACCTTCATATTATTCCATATGATACACAACAATTGTTCTTTTCCCTTTTTATTTTTGATTTCGGCAATGAATATTCATACCATATAGTCATAAACAATAAAATCACGTGAGTACTGATAATAATTGTTCAGATTTTCTTATATTACTTGACATGTTAAGAAAGTCGCTAACGTCCTGTTCAAATGAATTTAAAATTTGGCCAAAATGAAATATCACTTTTCCAATTTAGTTTAGGTTAAAAAAGAAAATAGTCGAGTAACATTAGGTGCCTAAAATATTATAGTCTAAACGGGTAAAATATTAACATCATATGAAAACGTCATGAAAATAGCAAAATTGTAATTTTTTATTTTTTTTCACAACAAAAAAGTGTTTTTTTTATTATTATTATTTTTTTATATCATTAAGCAAAATGGAGTGAGTATATAGAATTTTCTTAGTTTGATGCTTATTTCTCGAACTCTAAATCGGTTGGAAATTATCAAAATAGGAGTAAGCAATCAAAATAATAAAGTGTCATTGATCAAGTTTCCACATTCTGGTGAGCCACTATCGGCAAACCTCACCAACCAAAATTGCTTTGTCAATCAAGCAACATTAAACTATAACAGGAAGCTGCTAGCTGTTGAATCTTCTTCTTCTTTTTGGTTCTCTTTCTCCAATTAATCCAACTTACGGTTTTTTTATTATAATTCCTGTTGTTTCCCTCTAGTGGTCTGGCCTCTAAGAATGGCAAAAGAAGAAAAGAAAGTTGAAATAATTACTGTTGTCTACAAAACTTATCTGCACTGTCCGAAATGTGCACGTGACATTGAGAAGCCTCTTTTGAGAATCCCAGGTGAGTTTTTCTTTTGCTGAAAGCATTTGTGTGTGGCTGCAAATTAGTAGCTGTCGACATTTATGGTATATTTGGTATGTTGAACCCTAATTATACCTATTAGGGTGTGACAGCATACTAGACCGAACAGACAGGGTTTAGGGACGGGTCAAGCCATGGCTGGACCCGCCCTTGCATTCGTGCCCAACAACGTGATCTTATCACTTTCTCCGATACCTATAATAATTTGTAAATTTAGATCAGCTAATTCTTCTAGTATGAGCACCGATATAAAACATGCATAATGGGCAGCTCAATATTTTATGACTCCAGGAGTTCAAAGCGTGGATACCAAATTTGAAAAAGGTGAGATCGCAGTTAAAGGGGCCATTGATGCAAAGAAAATTCATGCTAAATTACAGAAATGGAGTAAGAAAAAAGTTGAGATCATATCGGAGACGAAGGCAAAGGAAGATGGGAAAAAGGTTAGAAATTTCTAAATGATATTGTTACAAGAATGCCTCTTTGGTGATTATAAAAACATAAGATATATTTCTAATGAATTCCCAATAATTAAATTAAATTTCTGCTTTATATTAGGCATCCATCCTTTGAATATTTACATTTTTCGTGAAAGAAAATAATTATTTGAGGAACTGAGTTGAATTCTTTATGAAATTCTTTTACTGGCCGCCATGAAGGACAAGGAAACCATAAAAACATTGACTGTAAAGACTTACTTGCATTGTGATGAATGCGAGCGTGAGGCGAAGAGAAGATTGCTTAAGCACAAAGGTACGTAATGATATATTTTCTTTTTCTTTTGTGTCCAAAAAAATCGATGTAAAATTTCATTATTAATATGTGCAGGTATTCACAATGTAAAAACAGACATTAAAGCTCAAACTATAACGGTGGAAGGGGTGATTGAATCTGAAAAGTTATTAACATATATGCGAAAAAGGGTGCACAAATATGCAGAGATTATATCTCCAAAGGAAAAGAAAGTAGAGAAGAAAGAAGAAAAGAAAGAAATAGTTAAGGTTGAAGAGAAATCTGGAGAAAAAGTTGTGGAATTTAAAGAAGTTAAGAAAGTAGAGGTAAAAACCAAAGAGGGTGAAGTTCCATATTTCATTCATTATGTACATGCACCTCAATTGTTTAGTGACGAGAATCCTAATGCCTGTTCAATAATGTAAATATACGAGTCTAATCTCCTATTCCTTGTGAGCAGGATAAAAAAATTTCACTTGCCACATCAGCAATACAAAATTTTTATCATGCTCTCTGTGGATAGGAGATCATGCCTCTATAAATATATACCTCTTAAAACATCACTATGCAAAATGTTTGTGTTTGGTCGAGTCTTGAGTAGTCTAAACTAATTATATGGTAGGTCAGCGTATGTAATATATGTAGTTCTACCACTGTGGGTGTGAAATTTATTGATATATATGCAATCGATATATTACATATTTGAAAGAGCAGGTTTTACACATCCGCAAGTAGAAAAAATTAGACCCCGAGCTTACAAAAGTTTTACTAGTACCATTTTAGATTCTATTTCTATCCCACCAAATGAGAATAATGATATTGATTCACAAACCAAAGTTGATAAATTAAATTTGTCTGAACAAGACACAAATATTCAAGTTTTTACATTCAAGATTTATTTGCGGGTTGAAACTAGTTAGCTTCCACGATAAGTGGAGAATGAAAATGGTGAAAGTAGAAGAGGAACATGAAAATGTTCCAATTTCTGCGACTCGCTGACTTCGAATACAATAGAGACGTATGGGAAAAATCCTTCAGGATTATATTTTCCGGTGTTGAAACTAATCCGGTAGGTCCCTGGACTCAAAGCATCAACCATATCTATCAACTGACCACTTCGTCCATCTTTATCTGTCGTTGAAGACCCTAGAGTCATCCAACCACCCAAATCTGCCTTGCCAAACAATGGTCGTTGTTGATTGTTCTTCCACATCTCCAACTGTACTTCGATTCCAGTAGCCGGTGACCCACGAGCTACATCCAGTACATGGGTTGTGATAGGCGGGCGAGTCCTAGTAAAAGTTTGAGATGGCTTCATCACTGAAGCTTCATTTGCAGCTGTCAAGTGTGCTCCAATAATATTCACCCGATCTTCTAACAATGATTCAAAAATGAGCAGAAATCTCAATTAGCAAAGTTTACTTAAATGGTCGAGTAAAGAGAAGGAAACTAGCAAGAGAAACAAGTTCCATCTATAGTAATGTAGAAAAAGTGGGAACAAAATAATAGCAGTTTCAGTATCAGATTATTCTTATGGATAATATTGTGCCATGAATGCAGTGAGGCTTACAATTGATTTTCTTCCGTTGTTTCTCTTTTTTATGGTTCTTTTCTTTTTCATTTTCTTTCAACCAAGTAAATTAAGTTTCAACTCCAACAAAAACTAAACAGAGAGAATAAACCCGTGCGATCCAGCAGAGAGAAAAATATTAACTAATGCCGCCCATTTTTGCTGTAGTGCCCAAAAGATTTTTCAGATATTTAAAACTTTTCCAAAGCCAACACTAGCACTTGCAACAAGCATACGAGGTGACTTAGAAAACGCAATCCCTTTAAAGTTGAAACAAAATCATGTCATAAAGCAACTTCTAGTTCTATTGAGTCCACATCATTGTTGGAAAACTGGAAAACATGAGAAGAGACTAGGAACAACATGGACCAACAAAAAGTGAATATGATAAATGGGAAAAGCCAATCTGATGTAAAATCACCTCCAGCTTTCGTCACATCTGCAGTATACTGGGTTTGGATTTGGGAAGCAGCAGCAGAATTAACTGTAAATAGCTTGGAAAGACGAAGTTCAGTTACTTTCATTTGCTCCTGAGCTGCAAGCTCAAACTCAACTATAGGCCTGTTTTGATAGCGTCTCTGCAAGAATGGAGAAATAAAAGAAAGGTTACCTATTATCTCTTCAATTTGCATCAAGGGTAAAAGAGAGCGTACAGCATCCAAAGAGTTGCCAAAGGTATATGCAGTACTATGAATACTTGTTGATAGCACAGTACATTATATTAATCCTAACAGTAGATGGCAGAAGCTAGAGGATAGAGAAAAGGATCAAACTGCAGTATCGCTCGTTTAGTGCAGGAAAGCTCCTCTCAACAACAAAACACACTAAGCCTTATTCCCTATATATTTAGGGTCAGCAAAGTAAATCCTTTTTCACCATCCACATGGTTTAATACTCTACGTCTACTGGAAGGTCTAAAAAGCAACTCAAAAGTAACACCTTATTAATATAAAAAAAAAAAAGCAATGAGAAATGATAAAATACCTTCATCTCAGCGAGTATCTCTGGGGTACTCCTCCCAGATGCAAATATCAGAAAGACAAATCCAAACTTCTGCCTATAGCGGACATTCCACTCATTTAGCTCCTAGAAAATAAAATGGATCAAAAACTTCACTGAAGGCAGACGACTCACTCTCTCAGTGTTATATACCCATTCCCCAAAAACCTCCAACCCAACAAGAAAGAAAAGAAAGATCTGCACACGCAACTCAAAATAGAAGAAAACAAGGGCATAAAGTAGAATTTTCATCATTTTTTTTTTTTTTTGGGAGCATAGCAGTGAATTGCCCAGAAATAAACAGAACAGCCATCTAAGCACCCGGCTAGTGGCCAGCAAATCAAACATTTTAGGCCTAGAATCAAGTCAACAGCTCTTCAAATTCAGCTTCAGAAAATCTGTGTTCCTTATTGCTTATGAAACAGAATAGCTGCCATAAATACCTGTAAGGTCGCATCAGTGGCAGTAGCTAGAGCTGTAGACTGCTCTCCCTTGCTCCACCTGTAGCATGAGATTTATAAGTTAATACTTCCAATCCCATGATGCAGTTACCTGTAGCTAGAGTGCCAAGGATTAATAAATAGCATACTGTCATACTTATAAAATAAATATAGTACAACAGATATCTCGTCCTCATTTTCGTTTTCTTTTGTTAATTCGACTATTACAATTGTTCCATGAAAGAGACTACAAACACAATCAAGATTGAGTGACTTCAGTAGTATGCTAAACTATGCCAACTCCAAATAAGCACGGATAAAGCTTTATTCACTTTATCCCTTGTTTGACTCTCTTTAAATTCAAACTCTTTATTTCTCATACTTATTTTCAACTACACATTTACACAATAAAATATTTGGCACGTAAACCAAAAACTTTCACTTTTTAGCCACACATTCTCCAAAAAAAAATTAGTATTCAAAACATCATTTTCTCCCAATTTCTCTTTATAATGGCCATCAAACAGGGTCATAGTATGATGTTATAAACTCTCTCCAGGTAGGGGGAGGGGAGTTACTAAGATGTATAGAGGCTATTTTTTATACCACAACAGAAACTTCGGTTTGGTACAATAAATTTTCATTTTGTTAACCAAAAAACATTGTAGATTCCATAAACAGTAGATGAATGCTTGTTTGAGAACAAATTCAGTTTTATATCAGAAAAATATACTGCGAAAGTACGTATGCTCATGATTGATATACATCAGTATTTATTGATTCAAAAAATGAATATGCTAAGAATTCCAAGGGAAGTAATATAAAGGTGCTAATGAAGAAAATAACTTTTATTAAACACATTTATATTATTATTGAAGATATGTGAGATAAAGTAGTGACAAAGTGAAATCTACATAATATAGTAGGTTTTCCTGTTAAAATAGTTCATTACATCATATGACACCAAGGTTATGCAATTAAGTCCTTTTCCTGTTTGTTCTTTCACAGTTGTCAATAGCTTACAAAATATCCTGTAGCACCCAGAAAATTTTCATAGCATTTGCACGTCGAACACTTCCTAGTAAAATTTAGCAGTGAATCGCCCAGAAATAAACAGAACAACCATCTAAGCACCCGGCTAGTGGCCAGCAAATCAAACATTTTAGGCCTAGAATCAAGTCAAAAGCTCTTCAAATTCAGCTTCAGAAAATCTGTGTTCCTTATGGCTTATGAAACAGAATAGCTGCCATAAATACCTGTAAGGTTGCATCAGTGGCAGTATCTAAAGCTGTAGACTGCTCTCCCTTGCTCCACCTGTAGCATGAGCTTTATAAGTTAATACTTCCAATCTCATGATGCAGTTGCCTGTAGCTAGAGTGCCAAGGATTAATAAATAGCATACTGTCATACTTATAAAATAAATATAGTACAACAGATATCTCGTCCTCATTTTCATTTTCTTGTGTTAATTCGACTATTACAATTGTTCCATGAAAGAGGCTACAAACACAATCAAGATTGAGTGACTCCAAATAAGCATGGATAAAGCTTTAATCACTTTATCCCTTGTTTGACTCTCTTTAAATTAAAACTCCTTATTTCTCATACTTATTTTCAACTACACATTCACACAATAAAATATTTTGCACGTAAATCAAAAACTTTTTCATACTTTTTAGCCACACATTTTTCAAAAAAATTAATATTTAAAACATCATTTTCCCCCAATTTCTCTTTATAATGGCCATCAAACAGGGTCTTAGTATGATGTTATAAACTCTCTCCAGGTAGGGGGAGGGGAGTACTAACATGTATAGAGGCTATTTTCTATACCACAGCAGAAACTTCAGTATGGTACAATAAATTTTCATTTTGTTAACCAAAAAACATTGTAGATTCCATAAACAGTATATGAATGCTTGTTTGAGAACAAATTCAGTTTCATATCAGAAAAATATACTGCGAAAGTACGTATGCTCATGATTGACATACATCAGTATTTATTGATTCAAAAAAAGAATATGCTAAAAGTTCCGAGGGAAGTAATATAAAGGTGCTAATGAAGAAAATAACTTTTATTAGACACATTTATATTATAGAAGATATGCGAGATAAAGTAGTGACAAAGTGAAAGCTACATAATATAGTAGGTTTTCCTGTTAAAATAGTTATTACATCATATGACACCAAGGTTATACAATTAAGTCCTTTTCCTGTTTGTTCTTTCACAGTTGTCAATAGCTTACAAAATGTCCTGTAGCACCCAGAAAATTTTCATAGCATTTGCACGTCGACCACTTCCTAGTAAAATAAATGGTGATTAGAACCTAGGCATTTTACTTGTCAAACCATGCAGGTTACCATTATGTCAATCAACCCTTGTTGAAAATTGGAAAATCCATCATAAGGCATAGAAATTATTTTTATTGGGCTAGAATTGGGGGGTTACATTTGAACACATATTTCATATGTGGACCAAGCCCAATGGCTCTAGACTCGTTGCACTAAATTGTCAGCAATTAAAATGCTCAACATACAAATGCTATGGAAATTTTAAGGGTGCTACATATCCGGTATGAAGTCATTTGAACTATGTTATGAGTAGTGGATACTTGTTTTACATGATACGCTATGAGGGGTTACATTGTAAAGTAAAATTTTTGAGGAGCACTTTAGAATTCAAGGGTATCAGGTTTCAGCTTCAGTAGATTAAAACGGAATCACAATAATATCATTTTCAGTAATAGGAACAAGGATGACAATGGAATCAAAATAGAGAATCTTGTGTTGGAAAGCAATTTCGTCGGGTATTTAGATTCAATTATTAATAAGGGATAGAAGAAAGAGTAAGGCACAGTATAAAGTGTACTGAGATAGAATGGAGAATCGTTATACAGATTTCCCAAAGTAAAAGGACAAATTTTACGAAAGGGCTTCTGGGCAAGTGATATTGTATGGTGTTGCCGGTAGAACCATTAGAAAAACAAAAAATTGATAAATGAATGTAGCATGAATATAAATGGTAAAATGCACGTGGCCAAACAATAATGAATAAAATAAGTAACGATAATATAAACTAACAAGTGAAGGTCACTAATTGAGGATAAATTAAAGGAAGAATTATAAACAATTGCAATATTTCTTGTGTAAATAAAAAAAAGTTGTCAGTTACAATTTGAGCCACCATCAAAACACAACAAATTGAAAGATATAAGAGAAAATCAAAATTAACATGGCTTGGAATGGTAGCAAAAAACATTGATTCCGTTGTAGTAGATGCAGCTCTAATCAAGAAAAGTTGAGATAAAGAGTTCATGCAGTCAAGCCAAATTAGGAAGCGGAATTCTCATTATTGTTTTGTAACAACCGTTGTGTGTATTAAAAACAATTTGGCATCACTTTTGGGTCTATTGTAGTTAAGAACCACAACCCTTTCCGTCAACCCCCTTCCCGGTTTAAAAACAGAACCCGATAAGATAAATGAAAACAAAAGGGTGCTAATCGCTCGAACTAACTAATATCAGTTAAATTAGAATTATCAGAGCAACTAATACTAAAAAAGAAAGAAAGTGGAATCTGATCTTCCAAGAAATAAATTCCACAATCAGATGTAAGAAATAAAAAGTTCAGATTTTTCTTGAAATAACTCATAAGAGGAGCATAAAAATCTTCGTCTTGAAATAATTCATAACATAACAGCATAAAAGTCTTCGAGTCATCTCATGAGTTCAAATCACTTCTAAACTCATTGTCATTGATGAAACAAAAAATCATGTAATGGAGATTCAGAAAAACAAAAACTAACATGAATATCTAATTCAATCAAGAGCTCAGGGGCTTGGTTCGGATCATTAAGTCAGAAGTGTTGAAATCAAAACTTCCAAACCTTGACATCAATCTAGCCCACAGGGCCTCCCACCCACACCCCAAACCCCCAAACATTAACAACAAATGAAAAGAAAATCAAAGAGAGAGGGGGCAGAAAACTGAACTGGGCACTGGTGGGACTTTTGTGGGTTCTAGAAGGGCTTTCACCAATCTGCGGATGAGCAGCAAAGGCTTCCAACCACCCATTCACATCCACCTGAAAACAGATTCGTTCGTCCAATAAGAAAACTCACACACACACACACACACACACACACATATATACATATATAATCATCAGTATAAATAGAGAGAGGGGGGAGAAGACAGACTTTATTGAACCAAATATCTCTCGCAGAATTAACAGCTTGTTTATAATCGGAGAAGGGTCCAGCTAAAACCATCTCCTCAGCAAATTTGACGCTCCCACAGCATGCCAAGTAATCTTTTTCACCCAAAATCGAAGGTTCCATCTCTCTCTCTCTCTCTCTCTCTCTCGAAACGGTACTTTATATGGACCAAATTTGGATATTCCGACGACTGAATCGGGATTTCCCCGTGATTGACGATTTTGACGGCACTGGCAGTGTGGAATCTTAAAAGTTGGATCAAAGGGCAAATTTCATTTGTAGTCACTGAACGTTCGGAGAAATGTCAATTAAGTTCCTAAATTTTTAATTTGTCTTAATTGTCACTAAACTTGAATTTAGTTTCAAAATTCACCATTCGTCACTTTTTGTCAGTTATCATCCCAAACAGATAAGAGGTGCTTATTTAGGCACCATACTAATTTAATCTTCCACATAATCGATATGTGGCACTCCAGAATTGAAAATGGTTGAAAATAAATGTTATTGAAATGTATTAGTTAATTACATTGTAGGTTATTGAGCTTTCACCCTAATTATAATTGGATCATTAAACTTCAATTTGAAGCACTCAGGCCACTCCATGTAGATTCCTTTTAACTTTCCCGCTGAAATTAGCTAACATGTCCATTAAAACTAAATAAATGTCGAAGTGACCATCTCAAATAGCATATTAATAACATTGGTTGTTATTGAACTTTCACCCTGTTACAATCGGATCACTAAACTTTACGATACTATCAATTCATAAATCACGCAATCTCACCCAATAAAATATGATACAATTTATTAACTCTTCACCATATAAACAATTTTTTAGTCTTTGTAAATGTGTTTGTAACATCAACTAGTGAACAATAATAGGTAGCAAAACTCAAATAATAAATTTTCAAACTCAATCAACACTAGAACAACTCCATTTGAAGCATTAAAAAAAAAGGAGAAGAAGAAGAAGAAACAAATATCCAATATCACAGAAAAAACTCAACATAGATACCCAAGTAAAATATAAATCGAGCAAAATAAGAAAAACCTAACATAATTATTTCGGGAAATCAAAACCTACAAAAAAATATGTATTAGTAAACGAGACTCATAAAGCAATTTGCAAATATGTGTCCAATATCACAAGAAAAATTCGACATAGATACCCAACTAAAATTTGTTTTAGTAAGCAATTTAAGAAATCTATTGTACATAGACTGTATAATAAAAAACTTAGCCTCTGTTTGATACCAATTTGTAGACATTTTCCGACCGTTGCAATAGTACATGTCTGACAGAACATGTGCCCTCACTTTGAATAATTTTGTAAGCATTCTCCATTATACCCTCAATCAATTCTTACCCACTCAGATAAATTGATTAGCCAAGGAACAAAGTAGCCAGCGGTGAAGCCCACTTGATTTGACAGAAAAATGCATTCTTGCCATAGATAATGCCTATCAAACGAAAGCTTAATATGAAGTCCCACAATACCATGATCATTGTCCATAGACAATGTGGGGATTCGAAATTAAATAGAATTATTTTTATTATGAATGTCAAATAATAGCAAAGTGCCACTAACCTTTATTGAAGTCGTAATAAATGCTTTGTTGCCTACATCGTTTCTCAATTGCTTTTCTTGCATGTGCAAAATTTCAAGTTGTTACATAAAGTATTTTTCTGACTCATTTTTCGTTAAAGTTAATTAACAATAGTATTG
Organism: Fraxinus quadrangulata; assembly: GCA_903798255.1. Classification (NCBI taxonomy): domain Eukaryota; kingdom Viridiplantae; phylum Streptophyta; class Magnoliopsida; order Lamiales; family Oleaceae; genus Fraxinus; species Fraxinus quadrangulata. The sequence continues at coordinate 5,009 of CAIGRB010088448.1, read as the reverse complement.
GTTAAACTTCAATAACTTGATTGCAACTATTTGAAAGTTTATAAACCTAATAGCATATAGGGTGAAAATTCAAGCTATTAATTACTGACCAGATGGACACGTTGGCATCCTTTTAACCAAAAATGCTGGATGTCTAGGGGGCAGTTGGCCCCCTCCTATAGGTGGGAGGTTGTCTGGACATCTAACAAAGGCCATTTTTAACTTTAACAAACACTTCGGCAAATACTAGTAGACAAATTAATAAAATCCAAACGAGTGGACCTTATTGCTTTTTCTTAAAGTTTAGTGGCTTGATTGCTCCAAACTAAAGTTCAATGATCCAATTGTAACTAGAGTGAAAGTTCAATGACCTCGAGTGTAATTAATACAAAAACATATTAGATTAACAGGCAAAATGCATGATATTTTCATATCACTTAATTGTAAGTTGGCATGCCACGTAGGAGATCTGTTGTTCTATAGATGACTACTAAGCAGTTTTCATTAATTTAAGAACTGGTTGGTGAAAGTCTTGTGAAATAAAAATTGAATTGAAGTTAATGGCGTAGTGGAGACAATTAAAATTTAGTAACTCAATTGAAATTTCATCGAAAGTTTAGTGACAATCAAATTATTTAATGCTACATAGCTTTGTTGTACAATTTCTATAATGCACATGCTTAAAAATTAATATGCATCAAACGTCTATTCTCTTAATTGCTATAAAGTATCGGATATTGTGATAGCGATTCTCTATTTATGAGCTATATAATATCAAAAATTGTGATATCCAAATCTTTTACATAATTATCACCTCTACTATGTATGCATTTTCCATATGGACTTGCATTTTATATTCCAGGACGATGAGTAGGGTAAAAATCTAGTTGAAGGTAAGTGTAGAAGATATTTTATTTCCGAGCATGGGATCAATTATGAATTACAAAACACTATCAAAATGGAAAATATGTGATTTTTTGGAATGACTTTGAAGTCATACATATAAATTATAATACATGAAACTGCAATACATCAATATGGCACAATAAGATTATTGATTAAGTTTGGTGTTTTTAAAATACGTGAGTAATAAAATACTTTAAGAATGAAAAAATCTCGAAACAAATTGTTGTCATGGATTAAAAAAAATGCTAAAAGTAAGAATGTAACTAAGAAAAAAAGCTAAGGATATAAGTGTGATAATTAATAAAGGTTAATAACTTTTAATATAATTAAAATTTGGTGTATTTATAATCGTGTGGTGTAAATATATCCGGCCATAAAACTATAATACAAGACAAATTATTTTTGTTGGTGTACGAACTCACGTCGACCTCGAACTCACCATAAATTAAGGAAAGCTAATAAAAGATGCTAACTACCTCAAAAAGGATGGACTAGGAGCTCGTCTAGTCAACTCGACCTAGTGTCGTCGTCATCATAAAATATTATCATTGCAATATTGAACGGATGTCTTTCCAAATGATTTCATCACCATTTGTACGATCACTCCCAAAGCGACAAATGACACCGATGACATTATCCCCTTATCCTCTACCAGTCATCAACAATGATTACACATGTGATCGACAATCATGACCCAGCCACAACTATGACATAAGTGGTATCCTGATGACCTACATGGTCGACCTCATCAACAAATCAGAATTCTCAAAACTAGGGATGGCACACGCTTCGAGGTAAGCATAGCTTATGTGACGTTAGGGGGCCAGTTTACTTGTTATAAGCCTTATAAATAGAGCAAATGCCCCCTCCTGATAAGTGTAATTTCTATACTTATTGGAGGTCCTAAATGATGATATTTTATTATTCTCGTGATAAAATTCTATTTAATTTATGTTATATTTTATTTTATAGGTAAAATTTTATGTTTGATGAAAAATGGAAGAAAAGAATGTAAAATAAAAAAAAATGGCAAAATTCAAAGTACGGGGATTAAATTGGCTATTGGATACAAAGTTTGGAGATCAAATTTCATACTTTAGAAAGTGAAAGACTTGAATGATAATATAGCATTAATGGCTTTGAATTGGATGCCCAAAATTTAACACACACACACAGAGGGAAGAGAAAAAAGAAAACGGTTGCTAAGAGAGAAGGGAGATTACAAACACAGAGAGGAGACAAGAAATTGGATTGGTTATTTTTAAAGTCAAAAAAGGTGGTTGAAATATAGTACATATTAGATATATACACGGCTGCAGACTGGAGGTGGAGAAAGAAAATTGGAGTTTTATTCTGATTTGAAGTCAAAAACTACGGTTGAAAGAAAAGAAGAAGAAGAAAATAGTAAGGAAAGAAAAGAGAAAGAAAGAAAGAAAAGAAGGAAAAAAGAGACAGGAAAGGAGAGAAAAATGAAGAAGAAAAAGTCAAAAAACTACGACAGCTAGGAGAGAAAATCCACGCAGGCAAAGATATATACACGCAAACGGACAAAAAGAGGAGAAAATAAGGGGTGTCTGGTGCTCATATATATATAATACACGCAGAAAGGAAAGAAATGAGGAAAAAAGATTAAATTATTTTCTACATCTTTATTCATATAATTGGGTGATGTATTCAAAGACAATTTTTTGTGTTTATTTTTACACTATGAGTAACTATTTTTCATATTATAATTAATAATGTAATCGACTTATGATCATTTATTCTTTTATTCAAGACGCCTGTGATTTATTCATATAAGTGTTGGTTTTACTATGAATTTATGCATTGAATTATTTGATCACTAATTTGATAATTATGTGAGTCTCCTACGAATCAGAGGTGAGTATGAGATTTAGACCATATAATAAAATTCGGTAAATTAATATAATGTGTAGATATATATATATTAATTATTGCGGTCATAATATGGATTCTTAGAACTAGTGTTTCGTTTAATTAATGTTGATTCCCACATAGATATGAAATTTAATTTGTGAAATAGGCTCAATAAGAATTCAAATGGGGTAAATTGAATACAATAGAAGAATTCGATCGAACACTATATTAGGTAATGAATCTTGAATTAATAATTAAAGTAATCGATAGATGAAATTGTTATTACCCTGATATTTATCTCATATTTAAATCTTCAATCAACCATTGTTTGCAAAATTTTGATATTTTTAAGTAGTTAAAAGTATTTAAAATAAATATAATCACAATTATCATAATTCTTTACTTACTTTTAATAAATAGGAGTCAGAAAAATTAGATTAAATCCAGAAATATAGTCCTCGTAGAAACAATATTCGAACTCAAAGATCAACTATACTGTTTGTTACGATATCATACACTTGTAATATAAAAAATACAACACCTCCCAAAGGTTGAACTCAACGAACTCCATGTAATGTAATACACTTCAAAATTCCAATCAATGAGAGTTAACTTTCATGGTTCATAAATTCCAACAATTACTCTACAAAAAGGATGTTAAGTTGATCTAAATTTAACATGTTATCTTTTAATCATCAACAACTTTGATAAAAAAAAAAAGTATTATTATTACAATAATATCGTATTAAAGTACCCAAGGACCATATTACAAATACAATAATAACATGTCAAATCCAACGTTGAAAAAAGGAACGTGAACATCCATGTAAAAAAATTCATGTAAATTAGGTTGAGATAACAAATGAATCTTTGGGGACCAAGACAAATTTAATTTTATCTATATAAATACATCCTATAATGAGAGAATGGAAAAATATTTCGCTACAATATAAAAGAGCCAACAAACTTGGCACCACGTGTTGCTATTTCTCAACGTCGACAAAAATACTTTTTTTCCCCTGAAATTTTCACCCATCTCCTCTTCTTCACGTAACTCATCTTCCATTTTCACATGCAATTAACTTCATCCATACCACTCCCTATCATTTATCAATCAACCACTATTAATTCATTAATTCACAACAACCATAATGTGCCGAATTGCCGTGTTTCCCTTTCAATGCCTTCACTACCCATTCTCTCCCATTGCGTATTCCCAACAGAAACTCCAGAAAGTAATACTTGAGGTTTGTATTAGATTTTCCCTCATTTCTTTGTGTCATTATATAGTCATTCATTTATATTAATTCTTTTTAATTACATCGTTTGACGAATTCATTTTTGTAAATCTGGTATTAGAGATTTTTGTGATTTTTATTTTGCGACTTTCTTTAGGTGGTTTGGTGGTATGTTTTGAGGAATAAATCGACAGCAGGGAATTCTTTATCACTAAAGGAGACGATTGATGTGTTTTTGTTGATATTAAGCCCTTGTTTGGCCCCGATTTTGGGGGGTTGAAAATTTTTGGAATAGTGATTGATAGGAGAATGTGTGGTAGAAAAGTAATAAAAAGTTTTAGATTCGTGTATAATATTATTTTATTTGATGAATGTGTAGTTGAAATGAAGAGAGAGAAAGTTAATGTAATGTAATGAAAAAAAATGGGGGCCAAACGGGGGCTAATGGTGCAACTACTTACGAAGTTTCTGGCACTGTTGTTTTCCTTTTCAATTTTGCAATTTTTATAGGTTGAATTAATGTTCATCATATGATGAAATGTTAATTTTGTGCGTTACTATTGGAGTTACCTTGAATGAACTTTGAAGCAATATTTTGCTTTATGCAACTTTTAGGAAGTCCCATGAATTGTGTATCATTAAAGTTATGTGGTTCACTTTTACATGGTCAAAGCCCCCTCGATCCCTGCGACCTGACCGGACAAGTCGATCCATGTCGGGGGCGTTGTCCCCAGCCCACGAGGGGCGCTGCTCACGACCCCCACGACGTGATCAGGCAGGTCTATCCCCATTTCGAAGAGGCAAATCATTTGAATAACAACAATAAACAAACAAATAAATTATGAAAAAATATATTATCTCCAAACTAATAGTTTCTTGCTAAATTTTAAGTTTGCTTAACAATGTGATATTCTAATCACACTGGTAAAACTTTAGCAATAAAACTTGTCAAAATTTCTCTTATAACGAATTTAAACACAATATTTTTTCTAACATTTTTCTTTAGAA